>SZWC01000148.1:561969-580130 GCA_023375785.1 Penium margaritaceum | reverse complement strand
AACGCCGGTGACATCTTGCTGACCAAAACGTAAGCCCCAATTTCAAATGACTACACAGTATTACATGGTTTTTAGAGTTTGAAAATGGGGGGATGGCAAAGAGGATAATGAGAGAGGGTTACATATTACACACTCCATCGGCTTCTCCAGCAATTAGTACAAGAACATGCAACAAAAGAAGTTATCACTACCATGTTTCTGTACATATGATTAAAACTTTGAACTTGTTGGAAAGCAAAACACCAATCAGATCAAACTTGTGATTCCATCCCTCACTGTGTGCATGGCAAGTCCCGTGATGCCTTCATAAATGAATAGCAAACACAGGTGTGAGCAACTAGAGCAAACAAAGACATAGGTCAGTGTTAGTGATGATTGAGGTAAATACAAACAAAAAAGAAGTTTTCTCAAAACCTTTGAAAAAACAACATACGGACTTACATGAATTCATAATTATCCTTTCTTAATGCATAAGAATAAATATAAAACATACTACGTCCTAGAAGCATGCTCTCTGAAACACCGGTAGTGAGTATTTTAGTCCTTACATTCATGAAGCACCGTGCATAAACCGAAGGAGTTTTAGGGTTATTTTTGCGTGGAAAAATTTGCGAACACTATTATCCAAGCTACACAACCTCCACTTTGGCAGCAAATCTTGCAGGCAACTCAATTTCAGATAATTGTCTACTTGACATCGCTTCGACGCTCGACCGAGGTCTTGCACATTATCAACAAGAGAGCATTATCGAGGTCGCATAGGTAAAAGATAGTGTTGAAAACTGTGCTGTGAAAATCACATCCGTACATATTTCAACCAAGGCCATTTTCACCAAATTTTCAGTCCTTCGGTGATGGAGTCATCAACCATTTCCCGTAAGGGTGGACATGAGAATCACAAACTATATCAATGTTTAAATGATGTTCAAAGAACTTCACATTTGTGCAAGTCTTCTATGAAAGCACACCCAAATAATCCAAACCACTCAATTTCACGTCAAAGTTTCTTGAACTAAGCACTGACGACAAGACATCACACGCGTCGCTTGAATCAAACGCCAAAGATCCAACACATACATCACTGTGATTCTTACCATTCTGAATAAGTGTTAGCCTTGTTTGACAATTGTCATGAAAATACACTTGCTAATAAGCATGTTTCACATGTTTAAGCATGGATATTCACTAAATTAAGGAACATTCTACTTTTATAAAAAATAGATTACTTTATTACATGAAGACACAAAATAGGGTCGTTTGACCTTGTAGCTTTAGTATGTCCCGTGACTAGATGAGGAGGTCCATTTTGTTTGTTTGTCAACTACAAGGCCTAGACGGCCAGTCTCACCAACCATGTAGCCTTGCCAGGCAACTCAAAAAACGACGGGGTACTTCGGTTCTTTCTCAGTGGGACGAATTGTGGCCTAGCGATTTTGCAAGTGGACGCACACCCTCAACCGTTCAAAAGGGCGTAGAAGGCCATTTTGTTCGCTCGAGACCCTATTCTACACAATGTGGTTCTTGTAGAATTTGAAGACAGAATACAACGTAGATCGATCAGGTCTCACCTAGTAGGAAGCCTCAACAATCGAACTATCGGCAGATTAAATGGACACAACATCTATATACTCAATCTCGAAAACATGAACTTGAGAATTTTCTTCGTCACGTTAGTTACTTAATATGTTTCTTATGTATTACTTACAATTTCCCATTACTCCTTGTGTATTCTAACGACCTACTTGTGTTGATTTGGTGAGATGGGGGGCAAGGGCATGGACCCTTGCTAGTAAGATCTTTGGGTGATCAGCTGTGTAGCTTATACAATAGCAGGAGAAAGAAGTAGGAAATTGGGATGGGAAAGAACTGGAATCTTTTTTAATACAAAATATGGCTATGGTACATGAAAAGCCTAGGCAAGCTAGGCTAGTACAACTCCTAGCCCAGTGAGGGACAACGCCTTACTAGGCTTTCTAGACCGTCGTGGCAAGGGTCTTGGCGTAGTCTTTAGGTTGACTGGCCTCCAAGGTAGCTTCCACCCAGGTAAGCAAGACTTGTCACACTTATAGGGGAGTTGGAGGGATCTCCAGTAGAGTTCTAGTCTTGGGCTCCAGAGTCAAAGGCTTGAGTAGAGCTGAGTCTTATATAATGCTGAGATAGATTGAATTATAGAAGCTTTCCCTTTTATACCTGTGCCTTGTGATAAGAGAATATACAAAATGAAGAGACGGAGGTGAAGCCTCCATTATGCATAATGAGCCAAATGCAACCTAAAATGCATCATCATGCTTCACTTCGAATTACAAAGTGTAAAAAATTCTAAACATATATTTATAAAATTAATAAGGATAAATGAATGGGTTTTTCATTTTGCAAAACATCATAAGACATTGTACCCAAATCAAAACAGACTATAGTTAAGCAGGTGTGGTAGATATAAGAGTTTGGTAGACTCTCGAAAGATCAAAATGCATTCCTATGTCCATGAATGCAACAAATGGCTTTGTAAAATGTTTGTGTTCCTATGTATGATGTGTAAACTCACTTTGAAAACTTAAAATTTTCGTTACATTTTTTTCCTTCTAGACTAAAAATATTATACAAATATTAAAAAACAGATTTATTGTATTTCATATCAGAACCATGTCTACCTTTATTCCCTTTTCAATGAGTAATTGTATAATAGCTCTTGCCACGTACTTAAGCCTCAAGTTTCTTAGCCCTTTCCAGTTTCAACAAACTTGCTTAAGGGTTTGAGGGTTGTACACACTTTACTATTGTCCTGTGTTAACAGAGGCTTTTGTCATATTATACATTCTTTCATACCTTGGACATGAATTTTCACGTGTCAATGAATGATTCATTATGCAAGTGTCGTGCAACCAATCATGTGGTTTGAGCATGTTTCTTGGATTTTTGGTAGTCTTTAAAGATAAATAGAGTTCTATAAAACGCAATGCACTATTTGTTTCCCAACTTATTTTATGGTTTTATTCACTGTATATTTAATTTGGTTGTATACATATGGAACAAGTGTAACCATGGTAATGATCTGGGATGAATATACATATGTTTAATATGTTTTGTACGGAGAAGTATCCATGAAGTGTAATTCTCGTTTATTTTACCAAACATTCTAAAGTTATTTGGGTTTGATGTCCACTAACATGTACAACTATGCCATTTTTTATTATCTATCATAACATTATGTTTAAACCATCCTCATTTTTAGTATTAGATTATGCTCTAATAATGTTTTACTTATCAGTGTTGTGATCATTATTTACACTTTGTGAAAATATTATTCTACCTCATTATGAATGGCTTTTGATTTAATTGAAACGTTTGAAGTTCTCAATCCTCATACGTTGGAATTGTACATTTTAAGTTTTTATCTTAGGTTTTTTAATGGTATGGGAAATATTTTTAACTCATTGGTAGCATGTTCGATACCACATGCATCAAGCAACGTCTATAAGCCAGTGAATGGTAGTACATTAGGGCTAAAAAATCTTAGTCCCTAAAATGCTAAAATTTCTCCCCAATACAAATAAGTTTTCCATCCAAAGTGGTACATTGGTATCAAAGCATAATGGTCTTAATCTTCCATCTGGGTTGTTCATTGATAAGGTAAAATAGTGAAGTGCAAGTGGTGCCATGTGGCTCAAGTAGAGGTTTGTGGCTTACAAACAATCACACGAAATTATTTGAGGATTAACAAAAATTAATGTGCCACCTTTGTGTCCTAATGTTCTGATTATTATTTTATTGATTACATTATTCTTAATTCCATGTGTTTTTTGCATATTTGTTTTTCATGTGGATAAAACTTTCATTTACATTTTCCAATTACCCTCTTATTCATACCAATCATGACGTTTTTCATTATCTCATTCTTTCTCGGTTTCTATTATATGTGAGATGGCCATCGACATCTCTATATTCTAGAAATGTGCTTTAAGATGGCAAGGCATTGATTAGAGCTTGATCTTCAGGCCAAACTTGGTCAAGGTCTTAACGGAGAGAAAGGTTTGAGCATAGCAAAGGTGGTAAAAAAAATCTATATATGGCTTTGTTTTTTATGGAGAAACACCATAGAATCATCCTTTAACATAGGTTTGTCGAATTTTGCCATTATTTACCTCCACTCATCGGAGCTTCCTCCCACCAAAACAGATGGCACAGTGAATGGTTTGATATCCATTGTATCAAGGCTAACATATGCCACATAATGTTCAGTAATTCATTCGGATTGTGTTGGAATTTTGCACGAGGATAGAATGGTTCTGACGTTGGAGACATGAAAGGTAGCGTTCTTTTTTGCTAGAGGTCGTTCCGGTGGATATCAGTTGGTTGAGAACATAAGGAGATTTAGAACTCTTGCATGATACATTTTCCAATGAAGACAAGAGTGATGCTAGGTTTGGGAGACCAGACATGAGCAATGTCATGTTAAGTTCGGTCATCAACGATGCCAGGTATTCAAGAACAGTCGGTTAATTGAGACGTGCATCAATTTTGAATTCAGTGAGCTGCAAAAATGGAATCCCTACGAGCATGGCCCGCGAGCATAATACTTCTGCGGAAATCATATGACTATGAAGCTCAGATGGGATTCGAAGGCAACTTAAAAAAAGTGCAAAGCATGATACAAGGACATTAACCAAAAAGAAGAAAGAAGAGGGGTAGAAGCAGGAGAAATGAAAGACATGGAAATAGAGTTTATGGACATGGACAGAGTTTTCTCTTAATCAACGGGTGTCTTAGATAAAAACTTATAATAGATGGAATAAAGGTTACATTTGATCAGCCTTAAAAGATATAAACTTAGAAACATAAAGAAGAGTATAAGTTCAAATTACTTCCGTGTAAAAATTAGAGAAGCTACAAATAGAACAGCATTAGATAGAGATATAGATACATAAACATAGAATGAGATGTAGATATGGATTACGATTTCGGCATAGATAGAGGTATAGATACTTATAGATAAAGATGTAGGTAAAAATATAGATATATGTATAGGTAATGTTAGGAAATTGAGTTTACATGAAAAAATATATGAATATATGGTCATGGATTCAAATATATAGGAAAATATGTACATATAAATATTAATCAAAAATTTTAGAAAACGTCTTTTACATATGTATAAGTGTGTCTATATGCATGAATATATACATAAATTATGGTAGAAATGAACGTGTACATTTCAATAATGATAAATATATAGATGTACATATAGAGATTAAGGATACAATTTACATATGTATCGATTAATATGTAAATATAAGTTTAAGATAAAGGTATAAATATGTAAACTTAGATGTAAATGTACATATAAATCTCAACATATTTATTCATTTATGTATATATATGTGAATATATATATATACGTGAATGAATATCTTAATATAGAAATAGATATAGATAAAAGCAATAATGTAAATGTACAAATTGATATACCAATACCTAAACATATAGGTGTATGTTTAGGTATATGTATATTGCACAAAACAGTCAACGTAAAACTCTGACGCGAGGAAGACATATACATAGATGTTCTCATATACATGATTTTACTTCGGAAATGATATCTATGTAATTAATATTTTGATTTTAATGTATATATACATCCATATACATATCTATATGTCTTTGAATGTTTATAACTATATGCATACATTTATCAATGCTTGTATCTGTATTGACATTCATAATTCAATATGTCTATTGAATGTATATTGAACTAAATACTCTCATTGTTTAATAAATTTGCATCTACATGTGAACCTATGTCTAATTCCACATGGATTCATCTTAATATAAACTGATATTCATATTTATACTCATAAATATACACATGTTTATCTATATCTATCTCTGTACATGTTTATCTTTTGTTTTGTTGAAGTTAATATTTTTATGTATACCAAAATACACATAAATATATTTTAATCTACATATTTATGCATGATATATTTTTTAAAGATCTTGATCTATATTCTTATCTACATCTTTTCCCTAATTTCAGTTAAATATATTTCCATGCATTACTAGAATTATAATTTATATCCATCTATCCATGTACATCCATATTTACATATTCATTTATATTCATTTTCAAATCTCATTATTTGTAGCCTCTTTACATGTTATTTGTTTACCATATGAAGAATTTTCACTCATACTCGTTTTAATGTTACTAAATCTTCTTAATGCTTATCATATCCAAAATTTATGTAAGGATATGAAATAATCACCAGATGTTTATGAGAAAAATATATTTCGCTTTACATATCTTTGATGTTTTCTCCATCTACCCCCCTTCTTTATTTTCAATGCCCGTTGTATTTGGTTCGAAAGTTGTTTCTTAAGTTTCCGTCGGATTCCTTCTAGGCTTCATAGGAATATGCTCCGCCATAAAAAACCTGTGCATACCGGCCATGCTCGAAATGGTGCGATTCCCCCAGCTCGCTGAAGTCAAAATTGATGCCCTGCCCAATTAACCGACTGTTCCCGAATACCTGGCATCGTTGATAACCGAACTTCTCAAGGCATCGCTCGTGTCTGGTCTCCCGAACCTGGCATCCCTCTTGTCTTCACTGTACATTTTTTTGCAACGTTCGGTTGTTTCTACGGGGGAGTAACCATATACCCACAGAATTCTCAATATCTACCGCCATATCCACGTTTCGCACATTAACCATGCCATATCCAATTTCGGAAGTTTTCGTTTCTTTATTAACGCAATATCCAGCGAGCACGCAAAAAAATAAGCTGTATCCGAATGGACACGCTATGTTGACGCCGCATGCCATTCAGCGACAACATGCTGACGTCGTCAACATGAGAGAAAAATCACAAACCCCTCTATTGAGGGGTTTGCGACTTTTCTCCCAAAAGTTTGCGAAATTTTTGGGTGGGGGGTCCGAAACACCCCATGCGTTCAAAGGGAACCTACTGGGCCCCGCTACCGCGGGGCTCAGCAGGAGCCCGCGCAAAAATAAAACCCTAACCCCGAGTGTAACTTGGGGTAGGGTTTGAAAGCGGTTTGAATGGATTAAAAAGGGGTTTGCTTCTCCAAAAAAAAATTGAAAAAGGCGTTTTCGTTCGATCGCGATCGAGCGATTTGCCTTTTCTTCTTTTTTTTTCTACTCGCAAACCCCCATTCGCGGATGTAGGGTTTTATGTTTGCACGGGCTCAGCCCGCGCAAACATAGAAAACCTTAAATCCGCGAATGGGGGTTTGCGAGTAGAAAAAAAAAAGAAGAAAAGGCAAATCGCTCGATCGCGATTCTCGCGAGGTGGGGGGGGGGGGAAGCGACGGGGGTGACGCATCACCCCCCTCGCTTTGCTCGATCGGCGACTTCAGTCGCCGATCGGGCATGGCCATACATATGAGTATGGCGTAGTTTTTTTTAACGTACTGGATATGCTGTGATTCATATTCAAGTTCTGGATATCTCAGGCTTTTGATGACGCTTGCGCGGATATCTCAGCCATTTCTCCGTTGTTTCTATGTCGTCCGTTTTTTCAGACCCCGCTACATGTCAGATGAAGAAGCAGTTGTATGGATCAGCTGTTTTCGCTCCCTTCTGCATCATGAACGCCTAGACGTTACTGCGGTCGAGTCTTCTTTCCCCGTTAAATATCCGAATAGATTCACATTTATCTGCAGCAACGTCGGTGACGAGGGTACATGATCCGAGCATGTCTTCAGCGGCAGCTAGTAAGAGGAGAGAGAACGAGGCGTGTTCGAAAATAAGTTCGAACAGAGAACAGATCATTCTTTTTCTTTAGCGGCCCTCAAAACCGACGGATGCCGTGGGCTACTTTCGCACCCAAACTCGTCCCGGGTGTCATTCAGGCCTTGCACATACCACATATCACTATTTGATCAGCCCATTTTCGTACCTCAGCATACGAAGTTGCCTTTAGCCGGGATCTCAAATTGTACTAAATGATGTAGGAATTCGTAAAGATTAAGTTACGTTAATCAAAAGGTAAAATTTGATGATAACATACAAATGCAATGCTTCTCTTTGATTCAATGAACGAAAAATACCGATTAGGCAATAATACCGTAATTATAATGACGGAGCCATTAGTTTGTCCTGGTTTTTTTGGTAAGGAAGCCTCTAACAACACCAAAACTTGCACGAACGTTTGATTTGCTTCCCAAATGGTATTCACAATCATGGGAAATGGAACATTTGTGGTTGATCCCGCCAAAGGGTGAATCCAAGTGATGAGACAGAATATTTATTGTTGTTACTTTATGAGCCACCAATAGTGTTTTGCATAGGAATTGAATGTAGAGAGGTGTTACAAAGTCCCTTAAGAGTGAGATGCACCTGAAAGAGTCTCTGCTTTGAGTATTGCATGGGTCATTTGCCCCTTGTCCAGCCTAACTAACTGCGCTAAACGGGAGCTAGACGAGGACAAGATGATTCTCAGGCATAGACCCGGCCCATAAGGAAGTCCTTATATGTAATAGGCTTTTATTTTGGGTGTTTTGTTTTAATTTTTTTTAGCCTAATGTGAGGCAAATTTTCTTAGGGTTCAATTAGTTGCATGCCCCCTGTTGTGGATAACATGAGGTACGCCCCAAGTTTGAGGTTTAAGGGAGGAATGGCCCGGGTTTGAAACTTAAATAACAACATGCCATGAGTCAATAGATTATAAGAAGACTACCCTCTGACTGAAAACGTTTTGTGTTATCTGACACTAGTTAGTAGCCACCCGCGTCATACTAGGGACATTATTACATCAAGTTTCAGAATTTGAAGTCAATTTCATGCTCTATTAACTTTGATCTCATCAATGGATATTCTATCGTCAATGGTCTTTCCAAATACCAAAGATGAGTGCCTTAGAATAAGGTTCAAACGTGCTTCGTAAGACTCCCCTACCTTCGAACAACGAGAGAAAAAATGTCGACGCTGCATGCAATGCAGTGTCTACATGCTGACGTCAACAAGTTCTTTGAACATTCACAAACCCCTCCTTTAAGTGGTTTGTGAATGTTCGAGGGGGGTTTGCATGTAGTTCGCATGGCGGGTCCGAGACTCCCCATGCGTTGAAAGGAAAAATGTTGGGCCCCGCTATCGCGGGGCCCAGCAAGAGCCCGCCCAACACTAAAACCCGAAAACCCTGAATGTAATTCGGGGTAGGGTTTGATTACAATTTGCTTGTACAAAGTGGGTGTAACAGCACTAGGCTGTTTTGCGACTAACTTCTAAACCCAAAACATAGGCCCTCAGAAAGTGTAGTCCAAGGAGGGGGAGCGAATGGTCGCCTCAGCCATTTTGGCTGAGACGAACCGCGCCACAAATGGACGTAGTCGTCATAGGGCATTTTTACAAACATGCATCCNGAACCGTCCCGGTTCGTCTTTGCTCACGGAGGTTTGATCATCGCGTACTTCATGATGCAATCCATGCAACAAGAAGCGCAAACAAGATCACACGTGTGAACTCTTGTCATCCGCAACACGGTTGCGTCACGTTCACGCACAATCAACCATACACTTGTGGTTTCCGTGATTACGGTCATTTGCACACAACATCTAGTGTTGATCGCGTGATTCTTTGGCTCTTGCCAAGATGAGACACATACACTCCTTGTACGTTCTTCACAAGGGTTGGTGAGTCTTCACCAAAGACTCATCACACGTGTGTATTGGTGGCATGGTCGATGCCTTTGGGTACGTACGTTGTCAACAATGTCTTGCCAGTTTGGAAGAGGGTACATAAAATAATTTTTTTCACATTCCGTGTGGTACGTGTTCAGCAAGCTGTTGTGGTGACGCCTCCTCCCCCTTTGCAAGGAGCAGCCATGCGACCAATTAACCGGGTGTCCCCGCAAAGCCCATGCAACTCGCATGCTAGCTTTTTCTTAGGGTTGGGAGGCACCAAGATCCTAAGACATGGTTGCTAAGAACACGTGTTTTTCCATTCAAAGATTGCACTCATCTTTGAAGGAGGCGGCATTGGTCGTCTGGCATGCGCATTTTCCGTCAATGTCCCTCACTGGACACGACAATGCTCCGACCTAGATGATATTGGTCTCAACCATCATCCCCTCATTTCTGTCTGAAACGGGTATGGTAGGCTGCCGCTCACGTCCTGTCAAAAGCACACTGCTTTTAAACTAGGTTAACTGAGATAACCAATCTCAATAACCATGGATTCCATCCACAGACAAAGTGTTCATCGTACGGCATTCACCAAACGGGTGTACTATTATCACAATCATTTCGGTACAAGTTGAAACAACACCTTTCAGGTGTTAGTTCCATGTGATTGTGATCGAACACCTCCGAATCACATCCGGTGATCTTGGAACAATTAGTTCCTGAAACTGTTTGCGATTACGTAATCGTGTGCAAGGGTTCCATTCAAGATCCCGTCAATGGATTGTGTTTGTAAGTTGCAACAACTCGTGTTGCTTCAATGTCTTCTATTATGTACATTCGGTATTTCCATTCAATAGAGTATTTTCCATATGCCTCACCCGAGGGACTCGTGGAGGGGATCGCCCTCATCGAAGACATCTCGGCAAACAACCACCATTGTGAATTCCACCGCAGCGACATCCAAAGTTGTATTATACATGCGTTCGACAATGTACTTCAATTGAACCATCCCCAAAACCAAGGGGCTTGAGTCGCTTCACCATGACCTTTTGGGCAAGTGAAACATGGTTCGAATACACCGTAGTCATTAAGATCTCTCCCGGAGATTAGTTTTGTTCCAACAAATTGGATAACTGGTGATACACCATACCTTGGTATGATCGAAATCCATCTGCATGATGTTTGAAGAGCGTGACGTACACAACTAGTGTACCGTGTCACGATGGCCTCAACTTTGAGACGTTTCTCAAAACATCAAAAGAATCTGATAAGAAATATCGTTTCTCAAGGCCCATCTTGAAGAGTCCCTTCACATCAACATTTTTGACACACTGGTCATTATTTTGCCTCTGTGTTGATTATGACTCGTGTGGTCGGTCGGACCACCAAGATGTAGGCGCTAACACACTGTTAGCATAAAGCTGTCGGCTTATAGATCGTCTCCACGGTCATAAGTTCTGAACGCAAAACCTAGACCTTGACGTGATCCCAACCATGTCGTAGTTGGTTTGTAGCAATCTATGAGATCGTCGTAGTTCTCTGGAGCACCACTAAGTAGAAAATGAGTGTCGCTCATTTTCTCTAAAATGGATTTTTACCCAACTGTGGATTAATTTATGTCATCGACGTCGGTTCATGTATTCTTGTCTATCAATGTCCATGACATGTTTACTCACCGAGTGATGATAGAGTGAATGTGTCACCTTCAACTTTGTTCACTTTTGACATTCGGTCAATCTTGTCATACGCCAGAATTGACTCTTGTGATCTTCGACCACCGCACAACGCCGTCTCAAATAGTGGAGGATCCATCGAAGAGTCTCCGCCCCTCTCTAGCGCGATTACAACCCCCATTGACAATAATCATTGTCTCCTGAACAGGGTTGTGAGTACACTCATGTACCTTTTTATCGTCGGTACCGGTCGGGTACCCCGATTTGTATCCATCACTCTCCGAATGAGAGGGTGTTAATGATTTCGTCATTGAGAATTTATTCAAGCGTATCATCCTTGGCACGTTCCATCACGGACCGATGTTTGCATCGGCCATGACTGATGATGCAGAGAACCTCCAAAAGGTACTGGTGCATCCAGTACACACTGTGTACAGGCGGCACGATGGCAATCCTTGAGGATTGAAGTCGGCGTGCTAACAGACCAAGTTCGTTTCACATCTCATGACGTAGTCATGACACGGACACAGTAAGGAAATGATCACATTCGTTTTTTAACATTGTAGCACAATGGAACATGCGACTGTCGTGGCACACATCCTGCATCCACCAAACTACTTGTTTGGTGAAATGGTGTCGTCATTTTTATCCAAGACATCAATTGATATCGTCATCTTGTTCAAATGTCACAAAACCGTTGTGATCATTCGTCTATTCAACTTATCCATAACTGGGTGTCGTGATCGACGCACCAACACTTAGTGTATTAGGTTTTGGTGCATGTCGTACACGTAGTCCACGCATGTCTTGTACCCAACTTCACGTGGTTAAAGTTCAATGGCATGAATCAGATACCATGATCCATTGAAAAGTGGGTTGTCTCTGGTGCTTGATCATGCGTGCTGACCCCTTGCGGTAATGCAAGCCGATGGATTTTAGAATTGGTGCTCAACCGACTGGGCTTTCGTAGTGCGTTCCATCTAAGGTCAGGGAGAAGTTCGTCCACCTTTAGTATGGTCTAATCTTGAAGAAATCGTCTTCGTCACACGTGATTCATCCGATGAAATTTCGTTCGTACTTCTTTTGGAAGTACCTTCCCAAACTGCTATGGGCAGGGTGAATGGTCATCACTGTCGGTGGCGACCGAGATCGCTATGTTTTTGTTACGCCGTTCGGGCATACCTTTGCTCACTACATCCGTCTGTGATGTTTCTAGCCATACCTGTCGGTTCTCCATTTGAAGGATTCGACAGTGTGACCATCCTCGACTTCGTCAAGATGCCTTGCAAACGTCAAACGACGTGTTTTTGGTGTTTCAAATAATGTGCTTGACGCACTTGCCCATAGAACGACTCCGCGTATAGATCGTATGCTTTTGTCTAGTGGTCTATCGCAAGCTAGTCCGATGAGGCAACGAGTTGGCTAGTTCTTGCTACTTGACACAACGGGGTGCGATCGGCACCCATGTTATTATTGTAATCGGCATCTTATAACATGTGTTATACCATCAACACTAACATTGCCAGTCCAATAACAGCGCATGGTTATAGTGCCTTCGGCACTCGCATTACTGGTGCATTCGGCACCCATGCCAAAAGTGCAACCCGCAACTTTTGCCAATCGTGCAATCGGTAATTATGAAAACGGTGCATCCGACACTCATGTCAACGGTTTAACCGATGCACTCATCGGCCATGCATTCAACACCATGGTAATCGTGCGTTCGGCACTCGCGTGAATGCTACGATTGCATGTCCCACGTCGGTCATATTCTAGGTGCAACCGGCACTTGTCAATCGACCATCATGCGTGGATTTCCACCATCGCGTGTGTGTGTTGAGTGCGATCGGTACTCACATCCTTGTTTTATCAAGATCCACTCACCAATGGCTTACCAAGCATTCTTGGTGCAACCGACACCCACGTGAATACGGAATCGGCATTTATTTTGGTCATATCTTCGTAGACCATGAGCAGTGCGTTCGGCACTAGCATCACAAATGCATTCGACATTTGTGACAAGATTGCAAGTGACACTTTTCAGTGGTGTGTTCGACACCAATAATTTTTTTGCAACCAACACATGTGCTGTTGCCAGAAGTGCGATCGACACTTACGGCGATGGCGTGGCCGACGCACGTATGACTGTGTAACCGACACTCGTTTTGTGCAGTCCGCACATTTTATTTTGCTGCAGTAAGTAGACGACTGGTCGCAGCACGTCCGGTGCTTTTATTGTTTTTCATCGAGATTTTGTCTCGATGCACGTCATCGTTGTAATTTTGCAACCCGGTGCACGCTACAATCGTCATTTTATGCAAACAATATTGTTTGGTGCATGTACAACCTGCATTGGGCCATGTCGTGGCTTTTTAGCGGTCATCCCTTCCAGGATTTGTCAAAAAAACCCCAAACTATGAGGTTAATCCACAAAAATGTTGGCACTGTCGGCGCTAAATTTCTCGCATTGAAGCATTTCCAAGTGAATTCCATTCACGACATGGAAAACTGACAATTTCCCTCCTTTTTATGCTTTAAAATAGATCCGAAAAAGGAAATCAGGACCGCTGATTTTTAGAAGAGCTCAACCTGAGCTTTTAGATTTTTGTGTCAAAACCCATGATCAACTTGACCACACACTCGGGTTCAAGCACAAACGTTTTCACCGTTTCAAACGTTTTTTAACACGGTTGACACAGAATTCCTCAACTTGAGGATTCATTAAAAAATGAACCATTTTTTTGGCACGTCAAGTGCCCCTTTTTTTTCCGTTTCATGCTTACAATCTTCCAAGCGTCACCTAGTGGTGTGTTGGGAAAACAATCGGTATTCCCATTTTCCATGAACAGGAAGATATGTTAAAAGAAGATTTGAGAAATTCCCAATTTATTGTAGAGCTCAGACCAAGCTCCTTGTCGTTTTTTACGGCGGTCAAAACCGGGTTCAGAGGAGGATGTTGTCTCAATTTTCCTTGGGCAAGGCCTGGGGGGAAAAAAAGACCAAGTACAAAGAATCGAATACGCGATCCTTCATATGCCGATCTGGCATCAACCACTTGCGCCACTGGCGCACGGCTCCGCTGTTCATATTGTTAGTATGACTCGTTTGCGTCTGGCGAGCAATCTCCTCCGCCGGAGGTGGGAGGAGGGAGGAAGCTTCCTCCTCTCCTCTCCCTCTCCTCCCAGCCGATCCGGCGGTGGGATGTGCTCCCCTCTGAGCCCCTATGGCACAGTCAACGCCCTGGGAAAGAGGGGGGGGGAAATGGGGAGACTATCCCCTGACCTTCCCCTTGGCGACGTCGGCGCCATGGACGAGGTGGGGGGAGGGGGGGGGGGCGGACGTTCCCCTCACCAGCCCCCCCATGGTGCCGTCGGCGCCATGGACAAGGAGGGGAGGAGGGGAGACTCTCCCCTCACCCGCCCCCCTTGGCGCAGCCGGCGCCATTGACGAGGGGGGGTGATTTCTCCCCTCACCCACCCTCCTTTGCGCTGCCGGCGCCATGGACGAGGGGGGGGGGGACACTCCTCACCCGTCCCCCCTTGGCATCATCGACGCCATGGGCGAAGGAGGGGGAGGGGGGAAACCTCTTCCCTCATCTGCCCCCCTAGGTGTCACCGGTACCATGGAAGGGGGGAGGAGGGGGGAGAGGGGCTCCCGTCGCCTCCCTCCCCTTCGGCGCCGTCGGCGCCATGCTTAAGGGGGGAGGGAGGGAGTCCGTCCCTCTCCTCCCTTTGGCGCTATGGACGGCGGGGGGAGGGGGGGACGTTCCCATCACCTCCCCCTTGGCAGGGAGGAGAGGAGTCCTTTCCTCTCCTCCCCCCTCCCGGCGAGGGCACCCCGATCAACCTATCGGTTAAGTGAGTGCTCCCTCGCTCTGCCTGTCGGGCACGCGGAGGCCGTTCTGCTACGAACCCCACTCAACTTGTAGTTTTTTTTTAGTCACGACGAGCTCTCACATCGGCGGAGAGCGGAGTCGGTATTCCACCGGTCGGGCGGGCGGCGTTCAGTCGTGCCGTCGGACTCTCGAACTTCGAGAGTCGCCGTCCATCGGGTGGCGGTTTTCCGGAAATTTCGAAATCTCTCTCGTTCCCATCGCACGATTGACGGTCGGCGATCGATGTGAGGCGCAGCGAACGGACGGATTGAGTCAAAATCAGAATATTTGCGGAAGTCTGCCTCTGATGCCAATGTAACAGCACTAGGCTGTTTTGCGACTAACTTCTAAACCCAAAACGCAGGCCCTGAGAAAGTGTAGTCCAAGGAGGGGGAGCGAATGGTCGCCTCAGCCATTTTGGCTGAGACGAACCGCGCCACAAATGGACATAGTCGTCATAGGGCATTTTCACAAACATGCATCCTAAAACCCTATCGTTCCACGTGGCATTGCCACGCTGGAATAGGACCCTAGCGCCAAGCTAAGAGTGGAGGAGGAGTGACGCGATGGATTTTTCATCGCGGTACTCTTTTCACCTAGAATCTGGCCATGGATATTTTCCAGGCTAGAGTCGAACCAGACTCTAGCCTATTATTAAGTCCGGGCTTTGGCTCCTCGAAACTTGAGCCTCGAGTACCCGAAGCACCCAATAATAAATTAACGACCATTTTTAACCGTAAAAATGGTACATACGCTACAGTGGGGGTTTGCGCATTGCAAAAAGAAAAACAGAACTAGTGTTTTCGCTCGATCTTGAAATTGGCGTTTTCCCTCCATCGCAATTGTGCGATGACTTTGCATTGTTTTTTTTGGATCGACATGCAAAACCCCTGGTTTGATGGCGGATTTTATGTTTTACGCGGGTGGAGCCCACGGAAATCATAGGAAATCCTAAATCAAACGTAAAAAACCCTATATGTGTACGTATATGTTTATGTATATGTATATGTATATGTATATGTATATGTATATGTATATGTATATGTATATGTATATGTATATGTATATGTATATGTGTATGTGTATGTGTATGTGTATGTGTATGTGTATGTGTATGTGTATGTGTATGTGTATGTGTATGTGTATGTGTATGTGTATGTGTACCCTAATGAATTTTGATTTCGACGATTTAGCAGTTGCGAATTTAGAAATCTTTAATTTTGACGCCGGGTTCATTTCGTCTTGTTTTCTTGGAATTCGTCGAAAGGTTGTGGGTAGTACCTTAAATTCGACGACCGGTCTGGGTCAATTTTTTCATTTCGGCGAACACGCAAATCTATCCGGAAAAAAGTAGTTATGCTCCGGTTGCCCCGCGCGCGATCTGTCAGGATTTCTGACAAGTCCACGTGTTCTGGTACACGTGGTCCCTTTGGACAGCGTGTACCTGACACGAAGCCGCGGTATGCCGCTTGACATGCGGTGATCACCGCATGTCAAGCGACGCGGTACTCCGGCGATTCAAATCACCGTTCGGTGTTTTGAATTGCCGGACCATGGAGCATGACACCGGAGTTGTACAATTTTCAGAAAAAAATTAGAAGCTGAGTCACAAAACAGAATACACATGGATCTATGAACCCAAGGATGAAACCTGCATGGTGGCACTTTTAATTCGACTTTTGACTTCCATAATTATTTAAGTGCCTGTATAAATTCGACGAAGCATAAAATTCGGCGAGGCAAAAAAGGATTAAATTCGAATTTAAAAGTCAGTAGGGTATGTGTATGTGTGTGTAAGTGTATGTGTATGTGTATGTGTATGTGTATGTGTATGTGTATGTGTTTATGTATGTGTATGTGTATGTGTATGTGTATGTGTATGTGTACGTGTACGTGTATGTGTATGTGCATGTGTATGTGTATGTGTTTGTGTATGTGTATGTGTATGTGTATGTATATGCATATGTATATGTACATGTATTTGTATATGTATATGTATATGCATATGCATATGCATATGCATATATATATATATATATATATATATATGCATATGTATATGTATATGCATAGGGCAGTTCGACTTCGGGCCTCGATCTAGTCCTACGGTTCAATAAAGTAGCCCATTTTTCTCCTTTTCCAACAACGCGGCCTTGACCGCCGATCTCATCAATCACGGAACCTTGTCGGTCGACCTCAAGAACGAGGGGGCCCATTGGTACTCCCTTGATGGAAATCGCCGATCTGGCGATGTCGCAAGTGAACTCGAGCCATCGACCGTCCACACATGGCGGCGAAGGCCGTTGTCGTCAATTAATTGACTCGATTCACCTAACTATACTTCTTGTAAAAATGAAAGAAGTGGCATACAAGGCAGAAAAAACAGGACCCATTTAAACGGCTGCCTTAACGATCAAATTACCGTCGGATGAAGAGGATGCGGCTACCGGAGATTCAATCTTAGACCCATTGACTCAGAAACGTTCTTACTTTTTTGGTTCGTAAAACATAGTTAATTTTTTTATGAATATGTTGCTACCGAGGAACGTAAGATGAGCTGTTACTTGCAGGATGTCATTTTGGCTTATCAGTTTGTCTATGACTAGTTTTTGCATTCGAAATGATGACTTTGTGGCCCTTAAAGAAATGGTGCCCTTGCATTCAGTCTTTTGCTGTATACGCACGCACGGTTTCATTACCTTAAGGCCCGTATTGCTATTCTTTGAGCTTCTATGTGGTTCAAAAGGAGGTTCGAATGTTGAACTCATTTACTTGCTTCAGTTTATCGATTTTGTTGACATTTCTGACAGCATTCAGGCAACTTGTCAGTGTTGGATTGACTGCGTGCGATAAAAGAGACGGCCAGTTCCTGACCGGCCTCCAAACCGGCTCTCTCGAGTCGTAACGAGCTCTCCTGTTGACCGCAACCTCAATGCGGGCCCCGGCACTGATGCGTCAGCAAACAGGGCCCTCA
>SZWC01000148.1:509600-522379 GCA_023375785.1 Penium margaritaceum | reverse complement strand
TCCCTTCAATTCAAGAGAGAGAGAGAGAGAGAGAGAGAGAGAGAGAGTCATGAAGAGTAACAGTTAAGGCAGAAGCAGAAGCACCAGCAGCAGCAACAGCAGCAGCAGCATCAGCGGACGTGGAAGCTGCAGGAATCATGCAGCAGGAGCATCAACAGCAGGAGTATCAGCAACGAAAGCGCAGAATGGAAAACCCCAACGCACTTGCGCCACTGATCTAGCTTGGCTGTCGAGAGCCCTTCATTTGTTGCTTCGGCCGCAGCAGAAGGCAGCACGCCACCCAGCTCCTCCTCGCCGCCCCTCATCCGGTGGTGCGTTGGGCACAAAGCGGAGATCTGGCCTCGTGCTGTTGGGGACGAAACGTTCAATCCGTCGCGGACAACGGAGAGATTCGTTTAGGCGGAAAATGGAGAGGTGCGTATAGGCGGACAATGGAGGTGCGTTTAGGCGGACAAAGGAGAGGTGCGTTTAGGCGGACAAAGGAGAGGTGCGTTTAGGCGGACAATGGAGAAGCCGGTTTTTAGGGTGCGTTGTCAAGACGGAAGGCAGGATCCGATGCAGCCATGTCTGCCAATTCGCCGAAGCACCGTCGACCGCCAGTGCCGGACACTGGAGCTCTGGCCAAGTGCCGTTCAATGGCGAAGTCCGGCAGATGGTCGGGCACGGTTGTGTCCTTTTCCTCCTACGTTCTGCTAGGCGTTTCCAGACAAAGGTACAGCAGCTTTTGCGAGTTCCGCACAGGGATTGTAGCAGAACAGTCCAGGGCGTTCGCGTTCAACAAATCACCATGTCGATTCCGTGAAATGGTGGCCTTCACCGTTGGGCAGAAACCTCCACTGCCGCGCCCAGGTGTTGCCGCCTCCGAAGATCCAGGCCCAGGCCCTGAACCAATGCAAGAATCATTGAGTTTGATTCTAGGGTTCATCGATTTCCCTCTCGATGTTTGATTTTTGGTTGATTCTACGTGTACGTGGGAAACTGTTCAAATCAGCGGGACTGCTACTTGAAACAAGTCAATCTCGCGCTTATCAATCTCCGAGTTGGGTGGACAGCTGCCCCGATTTTTCGGGAGAACGGCTACATCCTTGTTCGTCTGTGTCCAGTTGTATGCACGTAGCGTCGTTGGATAGCGATGCGACGCCGCTTCCGCAAGGCGAAGCTTCCGAACTTCCTTCTTTAATTTCCTCAATCGACGTGCAAAGGAAACTCAACTTCGCACGTCGATGTAGGTTCAGATTTGGTGAAACGCAATTTGATAATGCTTTATAGATAAACGTCTTCATGACGGGCTTTCCGACTGATTGTTGCCGTTTCCGCATGTAAGACGTATCCCACACGTTGGGAAGCCTGCCACGTAGACTGGCTGCCGACTAGAATCAGAAGAAATCAGCGGGAGTCATATGATTCCTCATTCGCTTTCGCAAGTTTTTCTGGCGGATTCGGTTGCTGTTGCGAGCTCTTGCGGACGTTTTCGCGTGCCGCCTCCCGCCTCCCTACCATAGAATCAAAATCAAAATCAATGCATCGGTTCAGGGCCCCAGTTTCGACAACGATTGTCGGACACGCCGCCGTGCGCGTATGTGAAGGCGCCTCGACGTGCAAAGCAAACTCTGGGCCATTTTACAGATCTGGCCATGTTTTTGAAATCTCTTACGTCTGCGGCTGTAGCGCGGGCCGGCTTCTCCTCATGGCTTGAACGGGTCCTGGACTGTGGGCGATTGGACGGGATGGATTGAGGGTCGGAGACCCTCAATCACCGCAGTTTTGGCCCAATGGGCCAAGCTTCCCGTACCAATTCGTTACATTGGTATCAGAGCGACAGGGTTCGAGTCCCTCTGTGGACGCCGAGGCGGGTCCACTCCTAGGTGGGAGGAGTGTAGCGCGGGCCGACTTCTCCTCATGGCTTGAACGGGTCCTGGACTGTGGGCGATTGGACGGGATGGATTGAGGGTCGGAGACCCTCAATCACCGCGGTTTTGGCCCAATGGGCCAAGCTTCCCGTACCAATTCGTTACAGCGGCCGACCAGCCTACACCCCTTACGTATTTGGCCTACTTTGGTGGTTGACTTACAGATATGGCCAACTTTGTTGTTGTCTTCAACTACTGAAATGAAGTGACGAGAGGGTCTTACGTATTTGGCCGTCATTTGCCACTGTGTCAGCATGCTCTGACAGCCTCGAACGTCGCATGTGTGACGCCTGCCGTGTGAACATAACACAACTGGCCAGTTCGGGTGCGGGGGGGGGGGGGGGGGGGGGGGGGGGGGGGTTGGGGGCGGCAGGCAGAAGATGGAACGCTCAATAGATCGTTTGAGGGCGCGTTTGGATGTGACAACACGGCCGGGACCACTCGGTTGTGTTGTCAATACAGCCGGAATCGACGGCCTGTGGGACTCTTCATCAGGAAAAGTGCTAGATCGACCAAGCCCTCCCGTCGATCCATGCATTGACCACATAAATTGTGTGTTCAGCGACCGACGTGGAGCGACTCAAACAGACCCTAAAAAAGGTCAAATCGCGACCGCCAACTTTTATGTGGAAACGCTCATCTATCCCATTCGTTGCAATGCCTTACACCGAAAGGGTTGCCATATATGTTTTCTCAATAATGTACTTTAGAGAAACTTCAAGAAAAAAACAGTCCTTTAAACTGTAAAACGCATCGTTCACTTCCTCTTTTCAACGAAACACGATGAAACACAAAAATAATGATAACAATGTTTCCTTATCAACATAAAAGAAGATATTTATGAAAGTATAAATGATAATATTTACTTCCATGTAATGATACATGTACATGTACGTATACGTATGCGTGTACGTATGCATGATATGTATGCGTATCCTCATCTTTATCCTCATCGTTATTGATATGTATATCGATATTATTTTCTAATTTTTTTGATCTATGTTAATATCCATACATAAACCTCTTTGTATCCATACCTAACCTTCATGTAGACACAAGATGACTTTTGGTATTTCTGTTACCAAATATACTCATCTCATGTGTCACATGAGACCTCATAATATTGTTCGGAACGCTAGGCGCATTTGACTATGAGAAGAGATCATTCTCGCTGTTCATTCCGTCAAGCAAACATTTTTCTTTCGCCTCTGCAGTGGGCCATGGCGCCTTCGCCGACCGTAGAGGAGAAAAACAAGGGGCGGGGGGGGGTCTTCGGGAGAGCGAGGGGGGGGGGTCGGGATTTTTTCGGTTGGGATGGGCGGAGGGTCTGGCGGGGGGGGGAGGAGGGGTTGGACAGCGAACCATGCACGTGTGGTCACGTGGCGAGCTGCGACCCTGTCAGAGCCCTCTGACGTCGACTTCTCAGCATGGCCAAATCGGTAACTTAGTGCTAAAACGTCGGCCATATAAGTAAGACCTTCCGCAAACTGCATTGCAGTAGATCTCCGAGCGGTAAAGTTGGCCAAATCTGTAAGTCAACCACCAAAGTAGGCCAGATGCGTAAGGGGTTTAGGCTGGTCGGCCGCAGACGTAAGAGAATTAAAAAACGTGGCCAGATCCGTAAAATGACCCAAACTCTGCGCTTCACAGATGGGAAATTGACAAGATAACTTTTATTTTTTTGGGTTAGATAGTAACCTATTACAATCGGTTCGTGGCCAAAAGATGCTACAAGAAAATCGTGATTGGTGGATCAGTCATTTTTAACACATCCACCAGTCAGGGTGTAAGAATTTGTAAGACTGCATGCGCCCCACGTCCGCGGACGCCCTAACAGGGCGTCTGCGGTGTCCGGACAGACCCCGGATAGTATGGAATGACAAGACCGACACCAAGACAAAAGGGTTAGGACTGTACGTTGGGTTGGGTCCAACCCCTCCAGTCTATTGGCAAGCAGAACCATCACGGAACTAGTCGTCATGGTAAACTCTTAAGACTCATGAACCCGGCTTCAAACAGGGTCAATATGCAATTGAAAGAAAATAAATTCAACCACAATCATAGAAGAGGGTAAATAAATTTGATTCTGCCTATAATTAAGTCATATTATTTTTCACAACATAAGGAAACATTCAAAATTCATCCAAATTTGTCAAAGATCATGTTTTTAGTTCACAAATAGGCTTGTGAAACTAGCATGTTCACAACACAAAACAATTAAGGGTACATGTAGGGATTATCCACAAAATTCGATTCTGTGTATGCCCTACTCGACGTTCGAAAGAATAAGACTCCCCTACCCATTGACCTGAGAATATTAACAAATTACCCACGAACAGGGAGAAAACGCAGCATGTCGATGCTGCATGCGATGCAGCGTCGATATGCTGACATCATCACTCGCTTCGAACATTCACAAACCCCTCATTTGAGGGGTTTGTGAATGTTCATGGGGGGGGGGTTGCCTATGGTTCGCATGGGGGGTCCGAGACTCCCCATGCATTGAAAGGGAACCTGCTGGGCCCCGCTACCGCGGGGCCCAGCAGGAGCCCGCGCAAAAATAAAACCCTAAACCCCGAATGTAATTCGGGGTATGGTTTGACTATGGTTTGTATGGAAAATCTTTACGGTTTGCGAGTGAGAAAAAGAAAAAAAAACGTCCCCGCTCGAACTCGAAAACGGGCGTTTTCGCTCGATGGCGATCGAGCGATGAGCTCTTTGTTTTATTTTTCCGACACGCAAACCCCCTAGTTTGATTTAGGATTCTGTATGTTTTGCGCAGGCTCCGCCCGCGCAAACCATACAGAACCCTAAATCACACAAATTTGAAACACATGCATTGACATGTGGGGAAGCGGACCCGGGGGCAAAAACTACTAACCTCCGCAATGTACGCTGGGAAGAGGGACCACGACAGCGTCTTCTTGCCCATTAGCTTCTCCTGGACCGCCTTCTTCGCACGGTAGACCACGGGGTAGTGCACTTTCATCCCTGTGCGCGACTCAACAATCTGCTGCAACGCCTTTGTGTCGGTAGATGGCTTCTTCTTGATGGCCTGCTCAATGTGCCGCATCACCCATGCAGCCCGGCGCGCCTGGTCACCCTTCTTGGTAGTGGGGGAGCACTTGTGGCCATCCACAAACTCGATGACGGCAACGTTGCCGTGCTTGCGCTGAAAGCGCGCCTTCAGGAGCCATGGGCAGCTTGCAGTCTTCCACAGTCCGCAGCGGACTTCGAGGCGAGTAGGCTCACTGTGGACCCAGGAGACAGGCATGGCGCGGTCGACTGCGTAGTCTTGGACAACTTCGCGACAGGCCTCCATGTTACAAAAGGCCCGTCCGCCTGGAAAATCGGTGCATCTTCCTTTCCGTCTGCGCGCACAACTAGGAGCGGCTTCGACATCGTTGCCAGTATTCTCCAGCGGGGGCGACGGCGTCTCCTCGTCAGACGACCCTACACAAAGAACATGGTCGGATACATGTCACCCACATGTGTAGAAAATATGCACGACACATACTGATGTGAATTGGGAAGCGGTTCGCGTACTTCTACATAGCAGGAGATCCAACCCCGTCGGCGACGACGCCATGTCTACATACAAAGTGGGTTCAACCCACCCGCACGGTAACCACGGAACGGACGGACACGTTGATTGCCTCCTAGTCGCATCATGCGGTCTTCCACACAGTCTGGGGAGCGCGGAGTCATGCGCTCGACGGCATTGACGTGAGTGTTCTACTCGTGTTCCTCCCACTCGGTCCAAAGAAAAGAGGACTCAGGGTGGTAGCGGGAGATGAGGACGTCGGGAGGATCGTCGTCGTCGTCGTCCGGGTAGTCGCCAGTGGTGGCGTAGAAAGTGGCGGCCATGTTGGCAAAAATTGGGTATAACAATGTACATCATGCATCGTAATATGCATCCTACCCACCTTCTGCACTTGGAATACCCAGCCGTTGTTAGCGCGAGGAGGAAGGACATCCCGGAGACCCGTTGCGACAAAGCGGCAACATTGCAGGAACATGTGGAGTACACATCAACAATGGCTCAACAGTCACGACCCCTACGAACGACGAGAGAGAACGTCCACATCACATGGCGGTTGGCCGACTTACCATGACGAGAAACCTCGCAGAGCATGCATACGGACCGGAGAAATGTTGAGTGCTGACAAAAACGAATAATCCTATCATGCACCTAGGTCATATCCACCAACGAGGGATGGCATGTCAGGTTAGAGAGAACGACAGTGACAGCATGTCGTCTGTCGTTGAAACATCCGCTAGTTGGCGCCGTTGGCATGTGGACGACAAGAGGCAACGTCCAGCTGGCAACTACCTTAAATCATCGAGATATACTACATTGGACTGCGTTTGCATGTTGTCAAGGACGATGACAACGCCCGCAACACACAACATCATGGCACGTTCAACGTCGCCTGTGCATGATCGGCAAGGAAACAATGTGACGTCTGGGTTTGCATGTCACACACGTAATACTTTCGGTGATCGTTCGAAACTAGAATCCCCCTGACGCAAGGTGATAGAAAGTAGGGAACAACGCTTCATATTTAAAAACGTACGTTGTGTCGGAAGCTCTACTTCGGTTGAAGTCAACAGAAAGACAGTTCAGTCGGGCACTCTTTTGTGAGTTGTTGAAATGGTGACTAAATTTGCTGAAAACTTTAATTCAATATGTCGAATACCCACAGTCGACGAACTAATTCATATGAAACTGGTGAACCCATGAATCTCTTTGCAATAGTGGGTGCGGTATGCATGATCCCAGGTGCTTCGAGAAAAGTGGGCACAACACTAATTGTTTGTGTAAAGTGAGTACCGTGTCCTAAATGTGCAAGAATTGGCCAGCAGAAAATTTGGAGGCCCAAAAGGTGGGTTCAGCGGAATTAGGCCGATCACTTAGCCTCTTAAGAGATACTAATATGAATGCTTTTAGTCGGTTACTATGTAACCCTATGCACGCTTTGCGTGCAACACCTGCCTCTTGTTTTTTTTTTCCCTTGATCATAACCAGTGGGGAAGGGGGGATCACCTAGACACCAAAGAAGCCCGGGGATTGAACCCGGCCTCCCAAATCACAGCTTGTATAGGTTCGGGAGTTTCCACCAGAGGCAAAAACTTTGAGACAACAATAGGGAGGGAGAGCCTTGGCCCATATCTGCATTGCAGAATGGGGAGGACCAGAGGGTTAGGCTGGTTTGTTTTCTCTTTGAATGGGTTTTATTTCGGGAGTTGACGATGCTAGCGGACAGATGGAGGGCTGATTGGAGCTTGTTGGGGAAGGTTTGACGAAGTTTTGTATTCGTAATGCTTGTAGGAGATGCCCACCGTTCGTACCATATTTCGTGGAAGAGGTGGGCTCGGATGAGTTCCCAAAGAGGGTGTGATTCGCATGTAAGGGGGCCTAGAAGGAGGGCCGTGGCATCGGGATTTTGCTGTGGGAAGAAAGTCCCGTAGAGGGTGTGGAGTCGGGAGGATAAGGGATGGAGGTAGGGGCAATCGAGAAAGCAATGTTTGATAGTTTCTTTTGATGGGCATCGTGGGCACTTTGGGGAAGCTGGCGGTGGGAGGAATTGGTAGCGTGCGTTGACTTGAATGCTATGAAAGCATGCAAGAAAAAATAAGGAAAAACAAGGAAAAACAGGACACACGATGGGAGAATCACTTGTGAAAAGAAAAATAGGCCAAAATTTGGAGAATATGGAAATCACAAAATTAGGTCCTAAAAAATGAGCTTATATGGAAATCACTATGGTGTTTTTTTAAAACTACGGGCTATGACAAAAAGTGACGTTTTGAACCCATTTAGAGTTTTTTTTTACACAAAATCACCACCATTGCGTTCAGTATCCTCTGCCCCATCATCACTCCAATTTTTGCTTGATTTGGACAACCTCCATGCTGACATCATCATTGTGGGTGATGACGTCACTAATAGCCAAATCTTTTGACTTGGAGGTCAAATTTATACACATCCCGAGCTCTCGGAACACAGTTTGATTTTCAATCCCACCATTTTCATGTTTCCTCCTACAGAGTGGGTCACATGGTGCCTGACGACGATAAGAAGAAGGGGGTTGATGCTCCTTCCAGCTCTGGCTGCGTATCTGAAACATCCAATCCTCGCTCTTAGGCCATCGGTTCCCTATTTCAGGCCCAGGAGGACATCCGACAGTAGCACGCGGCACATGCGGCCACTCTCTAGGAGATTCTTACAATGCTGCAGAGGATGTAGCAGCCTCCACCAGCTGTAGCAGGAGCACCACAACAGGAGATGTAGTAGCAGATGCCAACTGGAGAGGACAGTAGCAGTGACGTCAACGACGGCTGAAAGAAGCCATCATGAGACCCAGGAGTTACGGGCCGCTAGGTTTCTGGCCCCGGGCTGCGTGATGCCGGCGAGGGGATGCCCCGTCTCGAGTTGGGTCAGCGGACCACTCCCTCGCAGGATTCCGTGTTGCCTCTACCTTCATTCTAGACACGCCGCTCTCCCGGCATGCCCTACGTGGGCTTCCGATTCCCTGTGCGCTTGAGTGTGCCCTTGAGGTTGCCCTTCCTATGGATTGGCCATCAAAGGATTTTGAGACCCCACCACCACGCTATGATAGCGATGTTAGGTTCGATGCCTAGGAAATCTTCTTCCAGGCGTGGGTTGATGCAGAGGACACCTGGCCATATAACTTGAGCCAATATCAGACGACTTACCCCCGGCAGGCGTAGGTTGCGACAAGATCTATGCGTGGCTTGCTCTACGTTGTCCCCCAGGACGTCGGTGTCAACTTCCGTCCGTTCCTGGGGATCCCTGGGTGCCAAAGCGAACCTCCACTGTGGTTGGGAGTTGGTCCTGACCCTACTAGAAGCCGAGACCCATTTGACGAAGACGGCGCATCTCCGGGAGTTCAACTCCCTTCGGTAGGATCCCACTGAGTCGGCGGCATTCTACTGGAAGCAAGCCATGCGGATCTACACTCGTCTCGGCACCATTGGCGGCTCGCAGCTGTGGGCCATGCACACCATCATGGTCGGGACCCGCATAGAGTTTGTCGACATGTTCAACTACTTCGACCAGACGATTCTCGTTGAGCTGTCGGACTCCTTGGAGTTACTCCCTTGGACCCATCAGTACTACCTGTAGGGGGCGGCCGACCGTGAGGCTGTCCACGCCATCAGTTGTTCCTGTGTCCACGCCGACGTCCTCGACGGTCTTTGTACATCATCCAGGGTGGCAATGGGTGCCACCATCATTCTACCCTACCATCTGCGGACCGTCCTCTCCTTTCTCCGCCCCTCCAGCATGGTTCCAGCCGGCAGCTTCACCCTTCTCTTCTCCATCTGTCCTCTCTGGACCTCCACATCTCTTGCTGCGTTGCGACATGGCCCGGTCGCACCTGCTCCAGCTTTCACTGACCCCTCTCCAGTCTTGGCCTCCTACTATCTCCACTGGTATGCTTTTGGTTCACGAGTCTCAGGGTCACCATTGTTCGTCGGCTAGAGTCTTTTGGGGCGCGTCGTCTGGTGGGGTTTCGTCGCCTGTGGATTGAATTGAGCAGTGACAATCGTTTACCCGCCTCGTCTTCCTTACTGTGACTTCTGGACATGTTGAGTGCTCTCCTGGAAGTGTTTGCATTATCACCCAGTATCACGTGACTGTCCCATCTCGTGTGTCGAGTGGCTTTCAGACCATTGACTCCTGAGGCACTCATCACATGATGGTATCTTCCGCTGTGTTTGTCACGTTGGAGCCTATTGGTGATGTACGTTTTGTCTGCATTGGCTCTCGCCAGATGTTGCTAGTCCAAGGGGTTGGCGTTGTGGGTTATATTGGTCCATTTGGTGATGTCTTCTTGTCCAATATTCTCTTCGTGCCTGCACTTGAGGTCAGCTTGCTGGCTGTCACTGCCTTGGATGATCAAGGCATGGACTCCGTTTCCTCTTGCAGTGTCGACACTGTGTCCTTGTAGGCAACTGGCCATCCTTTTCTTTGTGGTATGTGATGTGTCAAGTCGTATTGTGTGCCCTTGTTTGCACCGTTGGCCGCCGCCACAGCCGTAATGCATGTGCATGGTGCTCTCTCGCTTTTCCCAATGTGCACACGTTTGCTCCATCGACACTTGTGTCACATGCATACAACTGTCATTACAACCTCCTGCGTCATCAGCCTACCGTTGATCTTGACCTCAGCATGTTTCCTGTACCCTGCACTGCTGACTGCCTTGATTGCACACAGCAAGCTTCATCGTGCGTCCGTCCCATCGTTTGACTCCCGTGCGCTACATCCCCTTCCCTTCGTCTATGCAGATGTCATGGGTCCTCTCCCTAGTGAGTTTCTAGGGGATGTCGTTTGGTACGTCTTCTGTCTTACGGATGACTTCTATTGCTCTCGCTAGGTCTTTTTCCTTCAACAGAAAAGCAATGTCGGGTCCACGATCGAGTCTTGGCTTGTCCAGGCTACGTTGTTAACACTTTTCTGTGATCGTGGTGGGGTGTTCATGGGCCACACTAGCCGCGTCCCCCAGTCTCCAGGGATGCATCAGGAGCTCTCTGCTCCGTATGCACCACAACAAAATGAGTTTCTAAAGTTTGAAACCACGCTCTCGCTTACGGTGTTTGCACCCTTCTTGTCGAGTCTGGCCTTCCTCTGATGTTTGCCTTCGAGGCCATGTCCTACATGACGTGGGTTTGGAACCGTGTTCTCCATGGTCTATTACCTTGTCATGTCACGCCGTTCAAATACTAGTATGGTCGTCGTATTGACCTTTTCCCAGCTCGTGTCTAGGGCAGCATCGCCTGCATTTGGCTCCCTGAGGACCAACACAAGGGCAAGCTTTCTCCTCGAGGTTGTCTATGTCCTTTCCTTAGCGTCTCCTCTTAGTCCAAGGCCTGGGGCTTCTGGGATCCTGAACGTAGTCGTGTTGTCGAGCCTCACAATGTTCTCTTCTATGAAAGCACTTTCTCTTACGATATTGATCGTTCTACCCGTCGCTTGCTCCCTTCTCTCATCAAGGAGGAGGTGGTGTCTGTGGAGTCCCCTTTGATAATGGTTACGCTCTATCTTTTCCATCTGTGTTGTCACGTACATCATCTCCTAATCAAGCTGCATCATTGCCTGTGTCATCTCCTGTCCCATCTGCATCATTGCCTGCATCATCTCTTGTCACATCTATGCCATTGCCTGCTACATCTCTTGTCGCATCTGCATCATCACCTTCATCATCTCATGTTACATCTACATCATCGCCTGCATCATCGCTTGCCGTATCTATGTCATATCCCATCACAGCAGCATCGTCGTCACCTGTGTCATCTCCTGTTGCGTCGCTCTTGGTGTCAGCACCATTGCCTGCAACACCGATCGTGGTCCCATTTGCAACAAATATAGTCACATCCTCATAGCCTCTCGTCTTGTCGCCGTTTATTTGCGCGCCTGGCGGTCGTCAGAGAGCCTTGCAGTCTGCGCCTCACTATGCACGGTCTGCCAGTTGTACTTCCTCGACTAGCCCTTTGGGCTTGTGCGGTCAGCCCATCTTGTTCATGGTGGTGTCGTTAACCCCACACAGCCTACTCCTGTCTCTGGTCTTGACTCTCTTGGCCTGGCGATGGCTGTAGTGCAACCTAACACCGCGCTTGAATATTCTCTCATCGCTTATGAGTTCCACCGAGACATTGAGATAGCTGAGTCTACTCGACCTTTGCCACATCCTTCAGTTGCCACCGTACTCGTTGCGAGTGACACCATGATACGTGCGCTCAAACCAACCAGTGTACAACAAGCCCGCTCCGCTGGAGATGCAGCACTCTGGGAGCAGGCTATACACAAGGAGTTTGCAGAAATTGAGGAGCGTGGGGTCTATGATAAAGTGAAGCTCTCACCTGGTCGTAAGGCCATATCAGCTTGTTGGATATTTTGAAGGAAAGAGAGGTCCAATAGCTCAACGGAATGGTACAAGGCTTGTCTCACGACCAAGGGATTCTCCCAGGTACATTGCGTGGACTTCGATGCTACCATTGCAACAGTTGGCAAGTACACATGACGACAAAGGTCTTATAGAGTGTGATGATTTTGCATGATTGGGAGCTCCAATAGATGGACGTGAACAAAGCCTTTCTAGACAACAACCTCAAGGAAGAGATTCATCTCGTCCAGCCTCCAGGGTTCGAGGACAGCACAGGCAGAGTCTGGTGCCTCCGAAAGGCCTTGTATGGCCTACAACAATATCCACGTTGTTGGAACTTCGAGATATCTGCTATCTAGGAACAAGGAGGGTATCATCGCATCACAATCGACCCAACTTTGTGCATGAGTGCCTCCTCTGCACCCTTCGTTTCTGTCCTGGTCTATGTGGACGACCTCTTGATCGCGTCTCCTGACTCTCAAGTTGGCCAGACTGTGAAGGATCTCCTTCAGTCCGTGTATAGAATGAATGATCTTGGTCTAGCTCGTGTTTTCTTGGGAATGGAGGTTGAGCGTGATCACCTACATCGTGCACTACATGTGCATCATGCTGGTTATGTCAAGACGTTGAATAAGCGTTTTTCTGACCTGTTAGCCATATTCTCCTCGGCATCCACGCCAATGACGTCCGATAGAAAGAGGTTTCTTACGTCAGCACATCCAGCTCATCTGGAGGAGCTTGTTGATGTCATGACGTACCTCCGAGTCATTGGCTCCCTCATGTTCCTTGGGACCACGACGCACGCAGATGCTGCCTTTACTGTGAACTTCTTGTCGCAGTTCTCACAGCATCCGCATCGGCTCTATCTGGAGGCTACACTCCGTGTTGTTCGGTATGCCGTGTCTACTCCAAGCCTGAACTTATGCTTTCGCACGCACCTGTCTCTGGTGGTTGACCAATA
>SZWC01000148.1:241099-325948 GCA_023375785.1 Penium margaritaceum | reverse complement strand
ATGCTTCCATAAGAAACACATGCAGAGAGAGAGAGAGAGAGAGAGAGAGAGAGAGAGGGAGAGGGAGAGAGAGAGAGCGAGAGAGGGGGAAACACGAAATGAAGGGGGAAATAGGGGACAAAACAGGAGTTTGAAAGATCCACAAGTCTGGACGGGAATTCAAACTGCACAGTAGACGTTCTGCCACTGCAGCAGCGAACTTGTGATCCTGAGAGTATCAGCACAACAAAAAGGAGCGGGGAAATTTGAAGAACAAATAGAAATTTTTGTGGAGCTCTAAAGACCTTCTGCATTCCTGCCTCTCTTCTTTGCAGCCTCTACTGCTGCGGCAGGATAGATGAGCAACGGGTAACCACGGCTGTTGGTTCAAGCACGCCAGTGCTTAAACCGGACTCCACGCCATGCGCAGAGGAGACACCCGTACAGCCAGCAGCACGACGCCAGCAGCACCAGCACAAGTGGCGCAAGGTCATAAGCAACACAAGTGGCACGAGGCCATCACCAACAGAAGCAGCACAAGGTCATCAGCAGCGGCATGAGGCAAGCTGCAGCTGCAACAAGGCCAGCAGCTAAGGCCAAAATGGTGCACGGCAGTTTTTATTGCAGCGCTGGTTGCCAAACGCAAAATGTGCACTGCAGTGGATTGGCGTACGACTGCCAAAGCAAAATGTGCACTGCAGTGGATTGGCTTACGACTGCCAAAGCAAAATGTGCACTGCAGTGGATTGGCTTACGACTGCCAAAGCAAAATGTGCACTGCAGTGGATTGGCTTACGACTGCCAAAGCAAAATGTGCACTGCAGTGGATTGGCTTACGACTGCCAAAGCAAAATGTGCACTGCAGTGGATTGGCTTACGACTGCCAAAGCAAAATGTGCACTGCAGTGGATTGGATTCCGCACCACGAATGGCACCAGCCGCTCTCACCACCCTTCAGATTGCCCCACTCACAGTCTCACCTAGATTCCACGACACGAGATATTCAACCCCCCTCCTCTTCCACGATGACAAACTGCTGTCCCTTAATATTTGCATCACTGTCTCACCTTGCTCCTCTTCCACGATGACAACTGCTGTCCCTTAATATTTGCATCACTGTCTCACCTTGATCCTCTTCCACGACAAGAACTCTGCCGCTGTCATGGCAGGCCGCCCCTCTGCTTGAGCCTCTCCCACGGCAGCAGCTGTCAACCGATACCGTTGACCATCTGCTGCAGCAGCAGCACCAACTCCATCTACAGCAGCAGCACCAGCAGCACCAGCAGCAGAAGCAGGTGCCGCTGTATCGCCGGAATCCCGCCCTTCCTCAACCCCTCTCTGGAACCCAACCGCCTCTCCCCTGCTTCCATTTTGCATACCGTCAGAAAAAGGAAGTCCTGTCAAACCCTGCGAGCGCGCGACCGCTCCGTTTCGCAAACCAGCAGCCCTATCCGCATCAGGCCTCGCCCCTCCCCCTCCTTCTCCTCCTCCTCGTCCTCCTCCCCCTCCTCCTCCCCCTCCTTCTCCTCCTCCTCGTCCTCCTCCTCCTCCTCCAGTGGGAGCGACTGAGGGGTCATCCCGCGACCGCTCTCGCCACTCGCGAAGGCCCATATTCTCCGTCAACTGGAGGGCCGGAGGAGAAAGGTTTGAATGATCAAAATGATCCGGAGTCGCCGGGATCCAATGTGGCAGAGAATTCCGTCGCGCAAACATGCCGGGCGACTTTGAAAGTCGCCCCCATTCTCGCTCTACCATGTCTGAGACGCCCCCATTCTGAGAAAAAGAACTAAGTCGCCCCCATTCCGGAACGTTATCACCAGGTTGCCCCCACTTTTGGTGCTCCGCGGAATCATGGCTAGGACGCCCAGTAAGGATGAAATATTATCGACGTATTGGCCCCACTTTCAGAAAATTCTGGCTAGGTCGCCCCCATTAATGGGAGCGACCTAGCCAGAATTCTCTGAATGGGGGCGACCTAGCCATAATTCTCATAATGGGGGCAAGTTGGAAAACTAATAAAAAAATGGGGGGCGACCTAGCCATAATTCTATTAATGGGGGCGACCTAGCCATAATTCTCAGAATGGGGGAAAGTTGGGAAACTAATAAAAACAATGGGGGCGACCTAGGCAGAACTTTTTTGAATGGGGGCGACGTAGCCATTTGTTCTCAGAATGGGGGCGTCTCAGACATGGTCGGCCGAAAATGGGGGCGATCGGGGAATCAGCCGAAACATGCCTTCTCTCCGGTGTTGAACCGACACTCAAATTCTGATTTGGGTACAACATTTCCGATGCCCATAAAACCAAAATGTGCCTCTCATTCACTCACCTCTCGTACAAAAACTAATCATTTGCCCATGCATCTGTTAGCGGAGCAGTAATTATACTTCAGTGACAAGTGTCAAAGAAGTCGTGCGCATATATACAATGACAAGAATCACAATCACACATACGCTTGGTCTTCCGCGCTCGGATCGAGCGACACGTGTGAGGTTGTGCTGTGAGTGGGCGCTTCGAAAAGCTCCATCTTTAAGTCATGGGGCTTCCAGAATATCGAAGCGCAGCTATATAAAAGTCGAGTGTCGTCTAGAAGTCGACAGAATAGTATCGAAACATCTATGCAATTCCTGGCCATGTTTTCAGCCATTCTAGAAAGTGGTCAAAGTTTTCATAGCCTTGTGGACCTGAACACCGGAGGTCGGGGCAAGGGGCCAAAATGCCCTCAGCCGAACGGCATAAAAATCATAAGATCGTTGTGCCATGTGCCATTAATGTAAGGACAGTAATGTCCTCTCACGCAGTTTAGGGACTTGTGTACGTCTGGGATAACAACCTAAGTGTAATGTGTTGGTTTTTCCGCATCTCTCGTTGTGCTCTGTTGTGTCCTCCCGGCTTGTGTACATCGGTGTGCAGATGACTGACGGCGAGACTTGACGCTACTGGAGTGTCGTCCGGTGGAGCCGGCGCACGCTGAGACCTACTCGCAATTCACTTTAGCCTCCTCCCTTCGGCAACGTGCTCAGCTCCATCAGCAAGCCTCCTCGGCAGTTGAGCTGCCGGCGGTCACTGCCACCGCAGATGCTATCTGCATGCACCCAGCGCTGTTCCTGACTGTGCCATGGCGTCTACAGCATCATGCTCTGCCTAGGCTCCATGTCTCTTGCTGCGTGGCACTGTTTGGTATCATGGACCGTCGTAGGCATTGCCTGGGTTCACGCAGCCATAACTCTTTTCTGCTATATTTCTAGCTGATTCTGACCGCACGACTGCGTTTGCAGCATCGGTATTATGGTATGGTCTAGTTTTCAGGCAAAACAGACGACGCCCGGGTTTTGGGCTGTCGGACGTCTAGCAGGGCTCACCGAGAAAACCATGCCTGCCATAAAACAGGTCTAGAACTATTTTCTGATTGCCTGGTTAGCTGAGTAACAAGTTCTACACTAGTGGGGGGGGGCTAGGACTTGGAGGGGTCTCCCATTGTTGCTCATTCTTCATTCCTAATGTGTCACTTTCAGTTTTCAGTTTCTTTTTGGCGCTAACACTGCCACACGCATTTCAGAGTAACAAACCCAGAGCTTCCAGACTTTGTCTCAAGAGCAGCAAACTGAGGGGGCAGCAGACTTAAGCAACGAGCGTGGAAGCCCGCACGCTGCATCAACAACGCTGCTGCCCCAACCTGCTGCCTAGTTTTCCTTTTCGGTGTCAGAGCCAGAGCGTAGCAGCAGCAGAAGATGACTGGCATACAGGTGCCAGACAACGCCAGCGGACCCCCATACGCGCCAGTGCAAGGGAAATGCTGCCGGATTTTTTCCGGCAGCATTGACCCGCCTGGTGGCGGCGTCAGATTTTTTCCCACTGCCACTGGGCCAGGGGAAATGGTGCCGGATTTTTTCCGACAGCACTGACCCCCGCGCGTGACGCGAGGAGGTGAGCGGCAGGCCGCGTCCGACACCTGCGGGTGACGACGCACGTGGCAACGTCACCCAGGTGCAGTGACTGGCACCAGCGAGCAGTAGTAGTAGCCCGCAGTAACATCGGCGGCACACAACTGTAGCGAGCAGTGGCAGTAGCAGCCAGCATCAGCTACGTGTAGCAGCAACAGCCGGCAACAATAGCAGCTCGTAGCAGCTCGCAGCAGCAGCAGCAACCGGTAGCAGCAGCAGCTCGTTATAGCTCGCAACAGCAGTAGCAGTAGCAACAGTAGCCCGTAGCAGCAAGCAGCAGCGCCAGCCAGCAGTAGCAGCTCGCAACAGCAGCAGTAGTGGCAACGAGCAGCAGCAGTAGTAGTGAGAAACAGAAGCAGCAATAGTGAGCAGCAGCAGCAGCGAGCTAAAGCAGCTGCAGCAGCAAGCAGTAGCAATAGCGGCCGGCTGCAGCAGCAGCAACAGCAGCGAGCAGCAACCGGCAGCAGCCCGTAGCAGCTGATGTTGCTCGCAGCCCGCAGCTCGCTGCGAGTAGCGGGCTGCAAGCAGCGAGCCCGCTGCTCACTACAAGCAGCGAGCTGCTGGCAGCGAGCAGCGAGCACACTGCTTGCAGCCCACTGCCCACAGGGAGCAGCGAGGCTCGCTGTGCCAGATGAAAGGAAAGGGAAAAAAAGACTAGTAAAAAAATTCCCCCACCCCAACAACAGCTGCCATAGCTGTTGTAGCAGCCACAGCAGCCGTAGCAGCCGCAGCAGCACGCAACAGGAGCAACAACAGTAGTAGCAGCAGCAACAGCAGATGCAACAGCAACAACTACAACAGCAGTAGCAGCAACAGTTGATACTGCCATCGCAGCAGCAGTAGCAGTAGTAACAGCAGCAGTAGCAACAGCAGATGTAACAGTAGCAGTAGCAACTGCAGTTGCTGCTACCACATCAGCCGTAGTAGTAGCAACAGTAGCAACTGCCAGAGCAGCTGCAGCAGCAGCAGCAACAGTAGCAGCAGCGACAAGTAGCGGTAGCGGCAATAACAACAACAGCAGCGGCATCAACAATAGCACCCTCTACAGTTGTGCAGCAGCAGCCCTAACCACAGCCGTTGTTGACGTTAGCATCCAACCACTGCTGACGTCAGCATCCAGCCTCTAACATCACTGCTGACGTCACTGCTGACGTCATTAACAAAAAACCAAAAAAGGGGACAGAAGGGTGGGGAAGAAACTTTACAGCAGCAACAGTAGCAGATAACGCCGCAGTAGCTGCTGGCGCCAGCCGTCCTGGGCTGACGTCACTGCTGACATCAATAGCACACACACAAAAAAAACAAAGAGAGGGGACACCAAAACCATGGCTAACAGCCCAAGTGGGGAGGGGTCCTCCTCCGTTGGGGGGATCCCCAAGGGGGGTACCCCCACCCTTTTCTTGCAGTAGCTGCAACAGCTGCAGCAGCAACAGCACCAACGGCAGCAGTAGCAGTAGCAACGCCAGCAACAGCAGCCAACAGGCGTCGTCGCCGACACCCCTGATCCCTTAGCTGTCATTCAGCAACAGCTCGCCGCTTTGATGTAGCAGCTTGCTGCACTATAGCCACTAGCCTCACAGACGACCAACAGTACTCCGCCGCCGTTCATTCCTCCTGGGCACACCAATCCCGTTGTATCTGCTACCACGCATTACCTGGCGCAACAGCAGACTCAGCGCCAGCGGCAGACTGTGACCTCCGTCCTTGGCCCCACTCTAGGTGCCGACCGCAGGCAAATGGACTTTGACACGCCGCCCCCGCCGCTTCAGGCCGCCGAGCAGTTCCGGAGTTGGGAGCTCAGCTTCCGCATCTGGGCGCAAGGCGAGGGCCTGTGGGCATACTACACTCTCTCGTACGACTCCACCCAGGCCGACCAGTTGTATGACGTTGGTCGCGCCGTCCGCACCCTCGTCCCTGTCACTCCTCCGGCTTCCCGCCTGGCTCTAGAGCCCTTTCTTGGCAATTTCACCGCTAGCAGCGTCCCAGACCCTGTAGCCGCTTGGCACCTCCTCACTCGCCCCCATCGCCTGTCTAGCGAGGCTAACACCAGCCGTCTACTACGGGAGTTCAACTCCCTCCATATGGGAGAGACCGAGAGAGTCACCGCCTACTGGCAGTGGGCTGAAGACATCCTTCGTCGCCTTGGCACCTCAGCTCCACCCCCTTTGGCCGCGCTCCTCATTATCAAGCGCGGCGCCACTGACGCGTACGCAGACGTCTTTGTGCACTACTCCCAAGACGTCCTCTCCACCATGGCGGCCCAGGGCACCCTCATGCCCTGGGCATACGAGCTCTTCCTCAAGATTGAGGAAGCTTGCCTGGAGTCCTGCCTTCAGCGCACAGAGGCTCTAGCCTCCCCTGTCGTTGCCTCCGTGGCCGTCGCTTCCCCGGCAACAGCTACCTCCACCAGCTCTTCGTCGTCAAGGAAGAAGAAATGCCGGAGCAAGAAGGGCAAGGGTCAGCAGCAGCATAAGCAACAGGAGCAGTCGACTGGGTCCAACGGTGGTAGCTCAGTCTGCCACAACTGTGGCCAGCCCAGGCACGGGTGGTACACGTGTCCGCTGCTCACGGACGAGGCGCACGTTATCGCCACCATGCATCGCCAGCGGGAGCGCAATCTCGCCTCTACCGCCGTCGCTGTCGCTGGCCCTGACGCCCTGACCTCGTCCAGCAGCTCCTCTCCTCCGACAGCTACACTGGTCCCGCCGGCGCCAGCTCCCCAGCAACATCACTCGTAGCCGTCGGCGCCCCCGTTCCCTTCGCCGGTGCAGTTCTCGTTCTATCCGAGCTCTGGCGCCGTCACTCCACACTCAGTCTACAATGCCAGGCCGTCCAAGCGTGAGCGACAGTTGGAGCAGTTCATTGCGCTCCATCTTGGCCTGCCTCACCCTCCCCCCCAGGGAAGTGCAAGTTGTGTCACCTCCTGCTCGTCTCCCTTGCCCTGCATTACTGAGACTGAGCTTCGGTCTTGTCCTGCCTCCGTCTCCCATGGTCTCCTCTGTTCCCCTCCGTGACGACATCGCGTGGCTTGATGATTGGCAGTCTTGGTTCACGCCCCCTTCCACCGCGTCCGTGTCTCTTGCGTGCTGCCATGTGACTGTTAGCGATCCGGCGACTCCGGTCCAGGACCCGGCCGAGACCTGGATCATCGACTCCGGGGCCACGCATCACATGACGGCCTCTCGTGAGACCTTCAGTATGCTTGGGCCTATCGGCGATGTATCCGGTGTGCGGACAGGCTCCGGCCAAGTGTTACTTGTCCGCGGCGGTGGTGTCGTTTGTTTCCGTGGTCCTGCCGGTGATGTCTTCCTGACCGATGTCCTTTTCGTCCCCGGTCTTGAGCTCAGCCTCCTGTCCGTTACTGTCCTTGACCGCATGAGCATGGACGTTGTGCACTCGCGTGGTGTTGGCACTGTGTCGTTGCATCCGTCTGGTCTTGTCGTTCTTCACGCCACCGCCCGTGGCAACCTATGGCACCTGCCTCGTCTATCCTCCTCTCCTTATGTCCCCTCCCCGTCGGCTGCCACAGGCCATGTGTTTGTCATCTGGTTGCCGACTCAAAGAATCTGCCGGGTTTGTTTTTCCAAGCCGGTACTTGTTGTCGTAGTCAAAACTGGGCTCGATGAACTCCATCCATTGAGTTTGTCGACGACTCAGATTTGGCTGCATCTTGAGATATCTCAGTGCATAGTGGTCGGTGAGGACGATGTGTCGCCGGCATGCCAAGTGACATTGCCACATTTTTTAACGCATGCAGAACGATGAACATCTCATTCCCGTGCACCGTATAGTTGAGTTCCAACCTGCGTAGTTGTGCAACATGTACACGACTGGTCGTTCGCCACCGATGTTGTCTAGGAGGAGAACAGCACCGATTACTGGATCCGACACATCAGTAGTCATGACATAGACCACCGTTTGATCAGCCAATGGTTAGGCTGGCGTTGAGGTCTGAGCGATTCTCAAAGATTTTAATGCTTCGTGTTCACTATCCTCTCAATTCCACTTGGTGGTTTTATGAGTGAGGTGAAAGAGAGGTGTTGACACTCGTCCGTAGTCCTATATGAATCAACGGTAGTAGTTGTAGAAGCTGAGTAAATACTTGGATGTCCCAAACACTGGTTAGCTTTGGCCAATCAATGACGGCCTCCAATAATTTCTGATCCATGGTGATTCGTCCACCGCAAATTACGTGGTCCAATGACTCAAATCTCGTCTTGAGAGTTTTCCGTATAATATCTCTATTTGTAAACTCTCAAGAACATTTTGGAGGTGCGCATTATGCTTCTCTGCAGTATAGTGGTACACTAGGATGTCCTCAAGGTACACGACGATGAAGTCATTGAGGTACAGGAGGAGAATGTTATTCATCGCTGGTACGAGTGTTATGGTCTGTTTGTAGGTCCAAACAGCATGACCATGAACTCAAAGAGCCAGTGTCTGGTGCAAAATGCCGTCTGACATCCCTATCAGATACGCGAATCTGGTGATAGCCATTGCACAGGTCAATTGGGTGAATTTTTGGGTCACGCAGGGTTGGTCAAAAGCTTTGTCCGCTTGCGGAAGGAGGTAGCGGTTCTTGATATTAATGTTGTTCAACACTTGATAGTTCACGCACATCCGCAACTCCACAAGAAGCATAGATGCCTCGTAGAGTAACATGGAGGGTCTGATGAACCCCCGCCGAGCATCTCTTCCAACATCGTTCTGAGTTCGATCAGCTCGTGGTCACTCATCCGATAGTTTTCCTTCACCTTCAGTCTGTTGCTCCGCTTTAGGGCTATTTGGTGATCAATATTTCGCTGCGGAGGTAGCCTTTGAGGTACTTCATTGAGAAAATTCCTTTGGACTCCTTGACGAGTGATGCAAACTCCCTCGGAACAGCTGCAAATGTTTCGAGACCGATGTGCTTGCCTCTGGTATTGTGGATTCTTCTGCTTTCCTTGTATCCACGTCAATTAGCCACACTGAAGACTTGCATCACAACTTTATTTTGGCTACATTCAAAGGTATCAGTTAGCACTTGGCGAGTGCTTCAACATCCTATAATGCTACCACCTTTACTTCTTCTTGTAACCACCAATGTGTTGTGGATCACTCGATCGGAGACAGATTCCGTTTTTGTCCGTCAATGTTAACGAAGACCCATCCGCTACTTCAGTCCACCTATGAATCATACCGATATGGGAAATATTGCCCGAGGACAGTATTGTCGCTCATTGGACAACTTCTCCAAAACCGTTAAGTTGTGCAGATCTTTTATTAGGTCGATGAGGTTCACAAAGTTGATGGATCTATAGGATTTTTTTATGGTTTTTTCTTCAAACACCCTTGGTTAAGTGTGCAAACCCAGCTTCCAAACCATGTTGTTGCTTACAAAAGTGTAAGAAGCTTCTCCATCCAGTAATTCCGGTAATGTTGTGAGACTTTTCTAACCCCTCGTCTCTATGCATAGCAATATGGCTGTTTGGTAATCCTTCTACCCCTAGTTAAACAGTGTGATATTAGGAACCTTTTTCTGTGGTGAGGTGAGCCGTGCACATGGACGATCGATCGGTGAATGCTTTTTCAACCGTATAGGACCTTTGTTGTCTATTCCTGTCCATTATTGTTTTCCGACTCTCGTTTCTCCTCTATGGATTCCCCTCCTTTTTGGCCTGGTGTTGAAATTCCTCACAGTCTCGTGAGTTGTGTCTCGCCTCCATGCGGTTCTAGCACAACCATTGATGGCATGGATAGACGCTATCAATCTCCATCAGATATGGGGTTTCCGTCCCCTGTGACTTCCTTCCACAATGATAAGAACTGTGACTTTGGAGTTGCCAGCCATTGGATTCTTGCATCCGAGCATAGAAGTCCGTCTTGTCAATGCAATCGGCTGCTACAATGATTGGCTGAAGGTTGATTTAGATGCTGAAAATGGCAATTGCTCGCTCCCTCAAAGTTCACTATGGACGAGGTCACTACCGGTGATGATTTCCTGTAATTTTCACGTGTACTTCGCCATACTGGAGAGGTGACACAGGCGTTGAAGCCTGTACCAAGCTTCAAACTTCTCCTCCATCCTTCTAGAGCGGACGAGAGTGGCACATGCAAAGTCGTTCAAACTCTTCAGTGGAGTCAGAGAGTCATGCCACGTTGGATTGATCATCTTGAGAGGTCAAACGTGTGCGATGGACGATGCGAGAGTGGTTGCGTGAGCCGTTGATTAAGTTCTACCGGTCTCCTACAGTCATTGGATTGTCTTCAGATCGGACCACCAACTTATAGCCGTGTCATGCAAAAGCGAGACCGTGAGGTCAATCTTATTCTAGCGAGGCAGTGAAGTAAATATCCAAACTCGTCAGCCATATCTGGACCGTTGGTCCTTTTGAGTTTTCAAGATGAAATGGTTGAGGGAGAGCCAGTCAAATATTGGGTTCAATTAATAATTGAATCCCATGTTAAGAATTGAACCCCCCCCCTCTCGGTGAGTTTTGCACACGCGGGAATCCCAAAGCTCCTCCATCGTCACGTTGAGTTGTTGGAGCACATGGGTATTGAGGCTCTCGAGTCTTGAAAACTTTTGGTACAAATATTCATGAATGCAAGCTTGTCGTCTGGTGCCTCCTAATGTGCGAGGTGTTCTCCCAACAGGAAACGACATGGACAGATGGTCCGCCGAGCCTGAGGGGTCCTTCACCGGGTTGGCCCTCGGGATCATGGGTGCTATGCGATTTGGTGCAAAATTTGTCACTGTTGTTTGGTTTGCCTTAATAGAGTCATCGTCCGCGTGCTGTTGATCCTCCATTGCCTGAGTCTTTGCCAATTACGGTTGCTTGTAGTCGGTTGCGCTCGCTCCGTTCAATGGTGTCATCACAAGGTCTGTAAACTTTTGAACATTGGAGATGCGCAAAAGACTTGTACAAGGCTGTCGCCTTGTAGTTAATGTGTCAGTCATCCCTCAAGCACACTTGCACTCTAATACCAAGTGTTACACCAAGCGGAGCGTAGGTGGTTCACAGGGATGAGGTGCATAGCAGCAAGCAATTCGAGGAAATCACCTCCAATAGTAGGTGTTGTTTTATGACAGTTGCCGAACAAGTCGTACGCATATATGCAATGTCAGGTATCACAACGAGGCATATGTTCGGTCTCTAGCGCTCGGACCGAGCGACGCGTGCAAAGTTGTGTCGTAAGTGGTGGGAGCTTTAAGAATATGGATGTGCAGTTCTATAAAAATCCAGAACCATCGGGAGGTCGACATCATAGTATTGAAATATCGATACGGTTCATGACACTTGTGTCGACCATTCTAGAAAGTGGCCAAAGGTCTCGGAATCTTCTGGAACGAAAAACCGGAGGTGGGGACAAGTGGCAAGAATTCCCTCAGCCAAACGGTGTAAAAACCCCAAGGTTGCTGTGCGGTGGGCCATGAATGTAAGGACAACGATGCCCAATCGCAGAGTTTAGGGACTCATGTACGTCTGGGACATAACAGTGTTGGTGTTACAGCGAGCGAAACATGTATGGATCAGAGGGATGAGGTGCAGAGCAGACGACAACTTGCGGAATTGTAAGTATTAGATTGTTTGTAATAGTAGTAAGCGCACTTCGATGACAAGTGTCAAACTTGTAAAGCGCATATATACAATAGCGAGAATCGCAATGAAGCATATGTTGGGTCATGGACATTTGAGCCAAGCAATGCGTGCAATACCGCGTCGTGAGTGGCCCGTTTGAGAAACTCCGCCGATAAGTCAGGGGATTTCAAGAGTATCAAGGCGAGTTTTTCTAAATATCTAGCATCTTTGAGAAGGTAACCAAACAGTATTGAAACATCACATTGGTATGTGAAACTTCTGTTGACCCTTCTAGAAATTTGTCAGGTGTGAGAGAACCTTTGGAAGCATATTACCAAAAGTCGGGACGGGTGGCCAAAATACCCTTGGTCAAACAATGTGAAACTCTTAAGGACAACACACAGTTGACCATTAATGTAAGGACATAGATGTCCACTCGTAGGGTCTAGGGACTCGTCTACACCTGGGACAGAACACTCCCCCTACCTTTGAGCCGCGACGTCCGGACGCATTAGGAGACGTAGGCCGGTGACGTCTTTGGTAACCATCTATCACATAACTGGTATCTTAGAGGTTTTCATAGGGCTCCCAGCTGTTATGTGCGGTGTCGTAGTTGTTCCACTTGACCAGGTACTTGGTCATTTTTCCATGACATCGATGTCCGAGGATGTCTTCAATCAAGTACTCTGTATCCCCGTCAACCTAGATTGGAGGTGGAGGAGCGACATCTCGGCCAGGGAAGCGCCTGCTGGGGTCCTGGTAGTGCTTGTGCTTGCTGACTTAGAATATTGGGTGGATCCCCATACTGTGTTTTAGGCAAAGTCGTACGACGAACGGAGTCTGCATTTGCTCATCCTCAAATTGGCCCAAACAGTTGGTAGTGGGCTTTGCCAAGTCTTGTCCACGGAGTCTGTTTACTGAGTTTGAGTACAATGCAATCGCTTGTGCTGAAAATGTTGTTGTTGCGATGTCAGGCTATTACTAGATTCATTGTTGCTTGTACCTTTGTGAGGGCCTCGCGTGTTTCCTCCCAAATATTGGAGAATTCTTGTTGGTGGATGTCAACCGCGGAAATGTTACTTTAGCTCTTGAGTCATGCCAGTATGACGGGAAGCTTGTGGAAAACCACTTTGTTCCAGATTTTACCTACTGCAGTAAAAGATGTAGAATGTATGCAAGATCGACTGTCAGTAGTTTTGCTACCCAATCGGTGTCGTTTGGCTCGCATAAAGTGCACAGAAGTTTTTTGAGCATCTGATTGGTCCGCTTGGTTTCTCCATTGGTTTGAGGATGAAATGATGTAAATCGCTTGATTGGACTGCCATAATGCATCATCAACTGGTGCCAAAAACAACTCATAAAGCCGCCATCTCCGTCACTGATGATGGTAATTGACACGTTGTATAGCCGCACAATCAGATTTAGAAATAGTCACGTTGTTCCTTCTATGGTGACGATGGTCGTCATTGGAATGAAGTGCGTCATTGTTAAAAATGGCCTACCACCACGAGGATGGCATCATAGTCATTCGGAGTGTCAGGTACCCCCTGTCACAAAGATCATGCTGATGTCAATCCACGGCTTTTTTGGAATAGGGAGTGGTAGGAGAAGTCTCAGTGGCCTCGTGGAATGAGATTTCTACTGATGATAGGTGTTCCACAAAATGCCGCCACATTGATTTGTATCTGGTTCCACCGATAATACTTTGCCCCCCTCTTGATCATCTTATCCTTGCCAAAGTGTCCACCTGGACATGTGTCGTGACAGCATCCTTTGCACCTCCTTCTTTGGTGGTACAACAACCTCGCGAGTGAATCGCCGTTGCCAACAAGGTTTGTCGAACCAGAACTCGGTCTTGTCCTATCTGTCGAACTCCTCGTAGTCCTTTGCGGACAGCCTCGCGAGGTATGGGTCTTGTCTGATGAGCAATGTGTTCATCTTGGCAATCAAGTCTGATCGTTGACTCTGAGAATCCCCTATATTTGCTTTTCTAGGTCAGCACTCCATGTTGTAATCGGAGTTGGACTCAAGGAATTCCATTCACCGAGTTTGTAGACAACTACAATTTGGATGAAACTTAATATATTTGAGTGTGTGGTGGTCAGTGTGGACGATGCATCGTCGTCATTCCAAATAACACCACAATGTCTTAAATGTGTGCACGACTGTGAGCATTCGTTTCTTTGTGCACCACGTAGCTGTGTTATGTCCCACATACTTTGTACAATATCTGTTGTTCTTCATTGCTACTGTCTTGGAGGAGAACAGCTCTGATGGCTTGATCGGATGCGTTGGTGGCCATGACGTAGTCCACTGTTGGATGTGCCAATTTGAAGGCTAGTGGCGAGGTTAGAATTTTTCTCAAAGAGTTCAATGCTTCTTGTTCGATATCTCCCCAATTCGTTCAGTAGCTTTACAAGTGAGGTTGGAGAGAGGCGTTGACACTCGGATGTAGTCTTTTACGAATCAATGGTAGTAGCTGTAGAATCCCATGAATACGTGTATGTCCCAAACGTTGATCACCGTTGGCCAATCAGTGACCGCCTCCACCTACTTCAAGTTCATGGAGATTCGTCTGTCTTCGACGATGTGGCCTACAAATTTGAGTGAATGGCAATCAAAGTCGCACTTCAAGAGTTTTCCATTGAATTATCTTTAAAAGATCTTATGAACATTTTGGAGGTGTCCATTGTGCTCCTATGGGATGCTGCTGTACACCAGGTTGTTCATTGTTGCCATGTATGTTATTGGGACATTTGTGTGTCCAAGTGGCATAACCGTGAACTTGAAGTGTCCATATCTAGTGTACAACACCGTCTTCTTTATGTCCTTATCATATACACTGATCTGATAATAGTCGCTGAGTAAGTCAATTTAGGTGGAAATTCTTGACCCATCGAGTTGGTGAAAAATCCCATTTTCTTACAGAAGGGGATAGCGGTTCTTGTTGGTAATCTTGCTCAATGCTTGGTAATCTGCACACATATGCAAATTAACAAATTTATTTTACACAAAAAGTATAGGTTCCATATAGGGTGACGTGGATGGCCTGATCAACCTGTGACTAGGCATCTCGTCCAGCCGCTTCTTGAGTTTGGTCAGGTCATGATTGCTCGTCCAACAGGTCCCCTTGACCATCAATCTGCCTTCCAGCTTCAGGTCTATTTGGTGGTTGACGCTGCATTGCGGAGGTTAATCTTGAAGCAATTTATCCAGAAAAGGACCTTCAAACTCCTTGATGATGGATGCAAACTCATCCAAAACAGCCATGAACTTGTCAAGGCTGATGATGTTACGTCCATTGCTATGATTTCTCCTGCTTCCATTGTTTCCACGTGGACTAGCCACACTTGTGCTTTGCGACGCAAAAATCTTCTGGCCACATCTAGTGATTCCGCTGGTATATTGCGACTGCTCCAACATCCTCTTCTACTTCCACCTCTATTGCTTCCCGTAACCACCACTGCATCATGGGCCACTCGATTGTAGATAAGAATTATTTTTCCATTAATGCTGACGTAGACTGCTCTGTTGCTCTTGTTGACTTGAAAATTGTGTCAGTACAGGACATCTTGCCCATGGATGATTATATGGTTGCTCATATGGCAAGTTTTTCCACTCCTCGTTCATTTTTCAAAGCATACAAGTATGGAATGTGCAAAGTCCATCCAATTCTTTAGTGGAGCGAGTGATTCGTGCCACATCAGATTGATGTGCTCAAGAGGTAGAACACATGTGGTCCATGATGTAGCAGCGATTGCGTGAGCCATATATCCAGCTCCACCGATGTCTTGTAGTTCTTGGATGATATTAAAAATAGAACAACTTGAAGCCGTACCATGCAAAAACTAGGCCACGAGATCAATTTTCTTCTTGTCATTATTGACCCCAACAGCGGTGAAGTCAGCTTTCAAACTCATCAGCCACATCCTGAACATCAGTCCTTTGGATTTCGTATGATAAAATGGTTGCAGGAGTGCTTGAGAATTTTGGGGCTCCCTCAAGAGTTGAAGGTTCCCCTCAGTGAGTAATACTTCCCGGATGCACACATTCTAGAGCTCCTCTGTTTCCGCGTTAAGTTATTGGAGCAGATGGGTGTTGAAGCTCTTGATTACCCACCCTTTTTTTTATCCAGGCCTTCATGCATGCGGGCCTATTGGCCGGTGCCTCCCATCTTGCAAGGAGTCGACCCGACAAGCAATGGCAGGGGCGAAGGATTCCCCAAACCCGATGGGAACGTCTCCAGGTTAATTGTCGGGGGTTTTGGTACTATGCCATTCGTTGTGAAAGTTGTCACTACTGCCTGGTTTTCCTAGAGAGCATTGTTGACTGTGAGCTATTGATCCTCCATCGTAAGAGTCCTTGCCAGTGACTGCTGCTCATTGTCGGGTGCGCTAAGGTCGACGCACGGTGGACTCCAGTGACCTCAACACACTCGTCTCTGTTTACCGTTGTTGTCACAAGTCTGCAAACTTCTGAATGATGGAGATGCACTAAGGACTCGTGCGTGGATTTCACCTTGTGGTTAATATATTGGTTGTACCTCTAGCACTTTGGCGCTCTAATACCGTGTGTTATACCAAGTGAAATGTGGGTGGCTCATAGTGATGAGGTTCACAGTGATTTGAGGAATTGAGACAATTGGATTGATCATTCAGAACTAAGTGCACTTAAATAGAAGGTGTTGAACAATTCAATATTATATATGAAATACCAATAATCACAATGAGACATGTGTTGGATCTTGGACACTCGAGCCGAGCAAGAGATGCGACACCACGTCGTGAGTGGTAACTTTGAGAAACTCGACCGAGAATCTGGGAGGTTTCAAGAATGTCGAGGCACGGTTTTGTAAAAGTCTAGGGCTGTTGATTAGTCGACCAAAAATTATCAAAACATTGATACATCTCGTTTTACTTATGTCGACCCTTTTAAAAACTGGTCAAGTGTGTCGATACATTCTGAAGTAGAACACCAGAGGTCAAGGCAGGTATGCAAGATGCCCTTGGCCAAACGGCATAAAAATCCGGTGATCGACACGTGGTGGGCCATGGATTTAAGGAAGAAAAAAACCTAACCATGGTGTTTGGGGACTTGTGCATGCTTGGGACATAACACTCAGAACAAAAAAAAACAATCCCCAACCAAAGAGGACAAAGACAATGAGCCGTCTAGCCTCTACAACAAAGATAATTAGCCATCCACCCCTTTCCATGCTCGATCGCAAAATGTGCCATGGATGAGACATAGAAAAAGTGCAAAAGCACATGTATGTGATCCATGCTAAGTGACAAAATTCGTGTCATGCCTCAACGCCACATGGTATATGGCACCAACATGATGTTATTGTTTAAGTTTTTGGACTCCTTGCATGTTTTCTTTGTGCCAATGGAATATGTGTTATTCTCTATTTAGGGTTGGTACATGTTAGGCCGTGCAAAACATACATGGTTTGGAGGGATGAGGTGTAGAGCAAGGGGATGTCTGATGAACACAAATAAATGGATAATTTGTATGCAGTAGTAAGTGTACTTTGACGAAAAGTGTCTGAAGTCTGGCATGTAAACTGCATACATACTATGGTGATGAATAAAGTGAGCTAAATTTCGGGTCTTGGATGCTCAAGTCAAGCGACACGTGCAACGCCGTGTTGTGAGTGGTCATATTGAGAGAATTCCAAGAAGTCGGTCGTTTTGAGAATACATAGGTCTCTCTATATGTCCATATAGCTCCATGGAGAAGTCAACCAAAAAATATTGAAACATCAATATAGTTCACGACAGCTCTGTCGACCATTCTACAAAGTGGTCCAATATTTAAAACCTGAAAAGAATGGAGATTAGGGAAGGTGGCCAAAATACCCTTAGTCAATTGCCGTAAGAATAACATGGTTGCCATGCGCTGCCTCATGACTGTTAAAAAGGAAATGTCCACTTACATGGTCAAGGGACTCATGTACGTCTATAACGTAATACTCCCCTCCCTTTTTAGCCGCGACATCATGACACAGTAGCCGACATAGGCTGGTGACGCCTATCATAGCCAAAGATCGACAACACAGAGGCTGTCAAAGGATTCCCAGTTGTTGTGCACAACAAAATAGCCATGCCACTTAACAAGATAATCTGCCATTTTCCATAGCACTGACGAACGAGGATGTCCTCGATGCCGTACTTCGTACTTTGGAAAGGGAATTTCTTGTTGACATCCCAGTAGTGCTTGAGCTTGCTAACATAGACGACCGGATGAATTGCCATGCTGTTGACAGGCAAAGATGGATGACAACTGGGACTTTGCACATGCTCCATCTCAAATGGTCCCAACCAATAGGGGTTTGAGCGTTGTGAAGTCCCGTCCACAAACATTGATATTTGCTGAGCTAAGTAGGAAACAATCTCAAATGCTAAATCTATCATCGCTATAGCATCAGTGCGTTGCTCGTTTTATCACCGCATCCATCTTCATGAGGGTCTGTCATGTTTCCTCCCAGAAGTGGAAGAAGTCACGGCATTGGATAACAACTGTGGGACCAAACCTTTGGCTCTGTACTCCTGTTGGTGCGGCGAGAAGTTTTCCATAGACCACCTCAAACATATTTTTACTCACTGTAGTTGAATTTGTTGAGATCTATGCGAGTTTGGCAGTCGGTATTTTTGCCGTCCAATCAGTCCTGTGGATCTCGTGATGAAGGTGCTTGAGAGTATGGTTGGTACGCTCATTTTGCTTGCTGGCTTAGGGATGGAACGTCGTTGATAGTTTGATCTGACTAACCTAACACGTCATAAGCTCACGTCCGAAACTGTTAGTGAAGTGGTTGTCTCCGTCCCTAATGATTGTACATAGCACTCCATACAGCTGCGTTATATGGTTAAGAAATAAGGGCGATCTTCCCTCGGTGGTGACAATGGTTTCTATTGGAATGAAGTCTGGCAGTTTTAAAAATCAGCCTGCCACGCTGAGGATGGCGAGATACCCCTCTTGAGTGGCAAAAAGCCCGTGGATGAAGTCCATGTTCATATCGAACCACGGTTTAGTTCAAACGGGAAGTGGTTGGTGCAACCCTAGTGGCCTCTAAGGACTAGACTAATTTTTCTAACAAATATCGCACGACCTACAAAATGTTTTCACAAGGGCTTACATCCGGTCCCAGAATTAATACTTTACGGGTTTCTTGGTCATCTTTTCCTTGCTAGATAATCCACTTGGACCGGTTCCATGGTACTTCTCCATTAACATCCTTTTTGTTAGTCCTTCTCTGTACGTAAATTCCTCGATTGTGGCCATGGGTGTGCAGGGCATGCTGACAGAGAGTGGAGGCGACGCACGGTGAGTGCATGCGCCACCGGTGGGCTAGCGACATCCGTTTCCCACCGCCTCTCACGTGCTCGCATCCCCTTAACTCCATCTGGCAGCCAGACACAGTTCTCTTGGATGTCTCTCCATGATCCAGTCTAGACTGTCTTTTATTGTGCTGCGTTGGATGCCGCACCTAGATTAGTCTTGATGTACTCACTGTGATAGCTGGAACTGGCCTAGTTCAGGACCCAAACTCGGAATAGCCGGAGCTGCATGTTTTTAGTCCTAAAGAGGCTTTTGCCCTTGACCTGAGAGAGCACCAGCACGCTTCGCTTGCCGGCAACCGGGTGAGCTCGATTAGCGAGTCTCACCCGTGGGAGTGCTATATGTCCACGTGCTTGTTGACCCTCGTCGCTCATGGCCGCCATGGAGTTGGCCCGAACTTTTTCATTTCCGCACCAAACGAACCAGGAGAAGTTGCATTGGAATCACGGCTCAAAATTCACTTTCTAGCTCCTCGTTTGGTGGTGCAACAACTTAGCAAGAGAATCTCGTTCATTAGTATGAATCGTCAAGCCAGACATTGGATTTTTCATACCTGCCGAACTCCTCATAACCCTTCGTAAACAGCCTCACAAAATACAAGTCCCATTCGATGAGCAACATACCAATCATAGCCATTTTGCTTAGTAATTGACATAAAGCATCCGTTGGATTTATTTTCCCAGGCCGATAGTCAAAGTCGTATTCAAAGCTAGACTCGAGGACCCCCATCGAGTTTGTCAATAGCCAAGATTTGGCTGAGTCTCCAAATACTTGAGTCTCCAAACATTGTCGGAATTCTATATAGCACCACCACGTCTTGAACGCATACACGACCATCGACATTTCTCGTTCGTTCAATCCGTAGTTCCACTCCGGCCCTCACAGACTTCTTGACAGGTACACAACCGGATATTCTCCATGGCTGTCGACTTGAAGGGGAGTGGCTCAGGTTGCTCAATCGAGCCCACTGGTGGCTATGATATATTCCACCATTGTATGCATCAAGAGTAGGGCTGGTGCCAAAGCTAGAGAACTCCTCATGAATTGAACACTTCTTATTTTTTATCCCCCACCTCTATGAAGTAGCTTCACAAGTGATACCAAAGAGAGGTGATGACACTCGAGCGCAGTCCTTTATGAATGGAAGGTTGTAGTTGTAGAACCCCAAAAGGACGTGGATGTCCTGAACATTGGTTGGCTTCAGCCAATGAGGGACCGCCTCCATTTTCTTTGGATCCATGGTTACCTGTTTGCAGCCAATGATGTGGCCTATAAACTCGGTTGAATGATGACCAAAGTCACACTTTGAGAGGTTGCCGTGGAATTTCTCGTTTTGTAAAATCTCGCGAACCTTTTGGAGATGTTTATTGTGCTCCTTCTGGGTGCAGTTGTACACCAAGAAGTCATTGACATATACAACAAAAATTCGTCAAAGCACGGCCGAACAAAGTTGTTCATGGCTGTCATAATATTACGGGTGTACTCGTGAGTCTTACGTGTCCATATGTGGTATGAACGCCATCGCCGTGGATCTTTTGATAACCGTTGCATGGATCAATTTTGGTGAAATTTCTCGTCCCATGGAGTTGGTCGAGAGGTTTTTTTGCTCGTGGGAGGAGGCATCGGTTCTTGATGGTAATATTATTGAAAGCCGTGCAATCCACACACATCCGCATCTTACAACTTTACTTCTCCATGACAAGTATAGGTGCTATGTAGGTTGGCGTAGATGGCCTGATGAATTCCTCATCGAGCAACTTGTCCGGTTGTTTTTAGCTCCATTTACTTGTAGTTGTTCATCTGATGGGCCCCCTTGATCCTTGGTCTGCTATCCGGCCTCAATTCTATCCGACAAAAGACTGTGTGTTAAAGAGGTAGCTATTGGGGTTATTCATTGGAAATAAATTCTTCAAACATATTGAGGAAGGTACAAAGTCCTCTGGAATGGCTGCAAATGTCTCAGGTCTCGAGGCCGGTGAGGCTGATGTTGTCCTTTCCGTTGCCACAATCTCCTCTATTTTGCCTTTTTTTGTGTGGACCAGCCACACTTCTGCTCCATATCAGAGGTGTCACTTGGCCACTTCGAGTAAATTTTGTTTTGAACATTATTTTATGAATAATGTAAATTTCTCTGCTACTGAATCCTCTGTCACTTCCCGTAGCCGTCGTTTCATTGTGGGTCGCTCGATCGGAGAGAGGTGTTGATTCTTACCATGAATAGGGACATAGACTGTGCAACTACTCTAGTCTTCCTACGGATTGTGCTGGCACATGATATCTCGTACGAGGACTTTGTGGTTACTCACTGGACAGATATTGTCGACCATTATGACGTGTATATCTCTTATTTGTAGTCTGATTTGCTCTCAAATTCGAAGAATGTGCCGCCATTGACGATTATTGTCTCAAACACCTTGAGTTTGGTGTACAAACCCAAATTCCAAACCACAACAATACTACCAGAACTATTAGAAGCTCCTCCATCAATTAGTTATCATATCATTGTGTGACGTTTACAGCCCCTTTGTTGTACTTGTACTAGTATCACCGTCCTTATACTCCTCATCAAACTTTGTAGTCTCAGGAGTCCTCTTTTGCAATGGTGTGATCTGTTGAGATGGGCAAACGGCAGTGCACATATTTTTTATTGGAAGGGAGGTTCATCGTCTACTCTTGTCCCTTGCTGTTTCTTGATTCCGTGTATTATTTCTCTGACTTCCTCCCAATTTTGGCATGTTGTTGCCGTTCTGACAGTCGCACGAGACGTGGTCTGGCTTTCCTCAAACCAAGCATAGCCATTGTTTGCGTTGATTGATGACATCAATCACCATCAGATACAAGGTATTTGTCGGCTACCAATTTTTTACGCCGCCACAGTATTCATTCTAGCTTTGGGGTTACAAGTTGCTATATCACTATATTTAATCATTGTAGTTGGTGTTGCTGATGTGATTATTTCTTACAATCATGTGCAAGAGTTACTCTTGGATGTCAAGTGTTGCAATTGCCAACCGGGTTTTGCGCTTGAGGCCAATGTTATAGTAGAAACAAAGTGTTTTTAGGACAAGGTGGCTGTCGTTGATGATTTTGCAAAAAGTCTGCATATACTTTGCCATGCTAGACTCCAAAAACACGCGTTGAAGCTTGTACCGTGTGTCATTTTTTCCAAAGCGTGCAAGTATGGCTTGGACGAAGTCCATCCAATTTTTTGGTGAAGTCAATGAGTCACACCACATCGGGTTAATTTGCTCCAGTGGTAGACCGCCAATCGTCAACAATGTGAGAGCGGTCGCGTGGACCGTTGATCCAACTCCACCGGTCTCCTACTACCATTATGTGGTCTTTATATCAGACCACCAACTCAACACTGTGCCACATAAAAGCAACCCTGTGAGGTCAATTCTCTTCTTGTCGTTGTTGACCCATGTAGCGGTGAAGTGCGCGTCCAAACTCGTGAGCCACATTGGAACGGTTTTATAAGTGCCAGTCTGATTTGGGGTTCACTCAAGAGCTGGCTATATCTCTTGCTAAACACTGCTTCTTGTGTGTGTATATTTTGAAGCTCCTTAATTGCCATGTTAAGTTCCTGAAGCAGATGGATGTCGAGGCTCTACAGTGCTACCAGTCTCTGGTACATATCTTCGTTGATGGAAGTCTGTCGACCGGTGCCTCCCATAATGCCAGGTGTCATCCCGCCGGGTAGTGGTGGAGACAAAGGGTTTACCAAGCCCAAGGGGCCCGTCATCAAATTGATCTCTTGAGTTGTTTATGCTGGGCCATTTGCCACAAAGGTTACCGCTACTTCCTGGTTTCTTAGATCGCGTCGTTGCTTGTGATTACTTTCAAAGCACACCATGTGTGTTTGCTTCCTTCACCATTGTTGTTGTAAATTCTTTAGTCTTTTTGATGGTGTAGATGCGCTGAAGACACATGAGATGTTGTCGACATGTAGTCATTATGTTGGCTGTCCCTATGGCACCGTTGCGCCTAGATACTAAGTGATACACCGAGCAGAACATGGATGGTTTATAGGGATGAGGTGCATAAAAAATAGATGATTTGAGGAGTTTGGACACTTCAATAATTTGCACTGAATAATAAGTGTACTTTGATGAAAAATTTTGAACATGTCAAGTGAATGTGCACAGTAGCAAGAAATAGAACAAGACATTGATGGATCTTGGATGATCTAGTCAAGTGACGCGTGCGGTGCTGCAACTTGAGTGGTCACGTCTAGCAACTCCGCCAATACTTCTAGGGTTTTTTAGAACATTTAGGCACGACTGTATAAACTTCTAGCCGAACAAGGAGTTGAAAGAATAGCACAAAAAATCAACACACATTGAACAAAATTTATCAATCATTCTGGAAAGCGTTCGGAACCTTCAGAAACGGAACATCGGAGGTCAGAACAGGTTGCTAAAATACGCTCCACCAATCACTTTAAAAATCATGAGACCAATGTGTGGTGGGCCTTTTGTTGGAAAGTAGTATTTTAGTATGTGCGTCCAATGTGAAAAAATGGGAAATGAAAATAGGAGCAATGCAGAGAGCAAGGGGAGAGGCGCCACCATCTCCCCTGGCCCTCTGCCTCCTATCATGAACTACCTTGCTCTATCCTGGCTGCTGGGATCAGGAGAGAGGGTAATCCTGTGCCTCGCCCTGTCCACTGTGTATCTGTTCATGTCAGAACACTTATCACATGATATTTAGATAACAAAGGGTTTTGCATATCTACACTCGTCGGCTGTTGGGACACGAAGCGAGTGGGGAACCGAGTACAGGAGGATGAACAGGTGACATGGCACATCGGATTGAGAGATGATGCACGGACAGGGGAGGCGATCAACACTCAATGGATTGACACTCAACAGATCAACGGTCAACGCCGAACGCATAAATATTGAAATGGACAGAGAGAAGGATCTACATCAATGGTGCAGATCAATCAAGGGTCACGGCGTAAGAAGACAGCAATGGAACAGAGCTGCCGTCTGCAGCCGGCACTCCCGTCTGGCACTGTGCTGACCACTGGCTGAAGCGAAGCAAAGCGAAGATAGGAGCTGAGGATAAAAGCTAGGAGTTAGACATTAGTTTCTTTTGTATCTGTTTACGTTGCCTTTACTCAAAGCCAGACTATCTTCTCTGGTGTCCCCTGGATTGTGCTCTGGTGCCTTCGCATGAATGGCTGGTCTTCGAGCACAGATTTAATGGTGACTGGTTACGGATTCAAGAGCTGTTTTTGAAAGCTCACAATGATCCAGAATTCTTCATTTGGCATCAGAGCAGGTGTGATTTCAAGAAAAACAGATCTGAAGTCAATCCGTGGTTTGAGGAAAAGGAACGGCCAAGAGCAGAAGAAAGCAGCAAGCAATGAAGCAGCCTGGCGATCAGGCCACTATGGCGAGTGGATCTGTCGCTGATCATTTCAAGGTGGAAGTTTTTGATGGCCACAAGCACCACGAGTTTGCTTTTAACATGAAGATGGTATTTCTAGCAAAAGGCCTATGGGGCGTTGTGTCAGATCCGCCAACTGAAGAACTCCCCCAAAATGCGACACCTGATCAGAAGGCAGCATGGCAGCGACAAGAAGAAAAGGCATTTGCCCTACTGGCCATGCAAGTGACTGAGCGCTTGAAAGTTGTAATCCGAGATTGCAATGCAGATCTGAACACAAGAGTTGCTTGGAAAAGACTCAAGGAGCGGTATGACAAAGTCAGTGAGCAAGAAAAAATGGCTCTGCTGAATGAGTTCTACTCATTGAAAATGGAGGAGCAAACCAAGTTTGATGACCACGTGGCTCATCTGAAAGCTCTGGTTGAAAGGATTGGATCAATGGGACACCCCATTCCTGAGTCACAAGTGGTTCACAAGCTACTTGGAAGCCTCCCAGAACGCTTCAACCGCACTGTTGAACATCTTCGTTGAATAGACATTGGTACACAAGGGGAGGAAATATTGGAAAAGTAGTATTTTAGTATGTGTGTCCAATGTGACAAAATGGGGAAATAGGAGCAAGACAGAGAGCCAGGGGAGAGGCGCCACTCTCTCCCCTGATCCTCTGCCTCCTATCATGAACTATCTTGCTCTATCTTGCCTGCTGGGATCAGGAGAGAGGGTAATCTCGTGCCTCGCCCTGTCCACTGTGTACCTGTTCATGTCAGAACACTTATAATTGAATATATATATACATATATACATATATATATATATATATATGTATATATATAATGAAGGGTTTTGCATATCTACACTCGGTGTCTGTTGGGACACGAAGCGAGTGGAAAACCGACTACAGGAGGATGAACAGGTGACGTGGCACATCGGCACCATGATTGAGAGATGATGCACCGGACAGGGGAGGCGGACAGTTTTCGATAAAAAGATCCAACAGATTGACACTCAACAGATCAACGGTCAACTCCGAACGCATAAATATCGAAATGGACAGAGAGAAGGATCTACATCAACGGTGCAGATCAATCAAGGGTCAGGGCGCAAGAAGGCAGCGATGGAACAGAGCTGCTGTCTGTAGCCGGCACTGCCGTCTGGCACTGTGCTGACCACAGGCTGAAGCGAAGCGAAGCGAAGCAAAGATCGGAGCTTAGGATAAAAGCTAGGAGTTAGACATTAGTTCCTTTTGTATCTGTTTATGTTGCCTTTACTCAAAGCCAGACTCTCTTCTCTGGTTTCCCCTGGGTTGTGCTCTGGTGCCTTCGCATGAATGGCTGGTCTTCGAGCACAGATTTAATGGTGACTGGTTACGGATTCAAGAGCTGTTTTTGAAAGCATACAACGACCCAGAATTATTCACCAATAGTGTAATGAAAAAAAGATCCACTCACATAATTAAGGGACTTGTGTATGTCTAGGACATAACCGTACATGTATTATTTCTTGTGTGACATCATGTTATGTGTTTTTTTCGTGTGACGTTGTTGCACCCGTTGCTTTTTCTGCTATCAGGTATTCTATCCTGAAATCTGGATCTGTGTGACTTGTGCCCTTCTCATTTTGATTGTGAGATTANTTCACCAATAGTGTAATGAAAAAAAGATCCACTCACATAATTAAGGGACTTGTGTATGTCTAGGACATAACCGTACATGTATTATTTCTTGTGTGACATCATGTTATGTGTTTTTTTCGTGTGACGTTGTTGCACCCGTTGCTTTTTCTGCTATCAGGTATTCTATCCTGAAATCTGGATCTGTGTGACTTGTGCCCTTCTCATTTTGATTGTGAGATTAGAACGAGAAATGTGACTGCTCGTAACATTGCATTTTGGGGTTATGAAGGTGGGATTCCCAAACTGACCAATGATTGTTGTGATTTACAAATGGCCGAATAGCTCGGATACTCATAAAGTGCAGTGTTTGACTCTCATTTGTCCAGCACCAGAAAAGGACGCTGAAAATACCACTATAAAATCATGCTCGCTCATGGCATGCTTCGCCGGACATGCCAAAAAAGTGCATGGGGACATCTCTCCCACACGCGAGGGTGCAATGATCCCTTTGCCGTTTTGTTGACATGTAAATCCCCTAGTTCAACTTAGAATTATGTCTAAGCCAGACGGTACCAACGACACTGGTCACGGCTTGAAGCTTCCTTGAATGTACAATCTGACTGTGGATTTGGGATCCACAAGAAAAACTGTATGAGGTGGATCCAAGAATTTAGGAACTTACGCCTGGCCAAACGTTGGACCGGTCGAGGGAAAAACAGGTGACGGGAATTCATCCCCAAGGACCAAGGCTCGACCCTCGGAAGACCCAACATGGCCGAAGCGCGCCTTGGGGCCCGGTTAGTCAACGAATCAAGGATAATTGAGGGCCAAGGGTGCTTCTGAATGGCACCCAGATGTGTTATTTCCAAAAAGGCCGCTTCGGCCGGCTGTCACCGCCGCTAATGGTGCTGCCAATGACACATTGTCGTGGTTCACGGAAATTGCCATACCTCGGCCGTTCCTCCATGGAATAATGCAATTCTTGGTGCGTTGGAAAGCTCTAAAGATGAGCTACGTGATTCCGAGGCAACAACTCTCATCCCAGGCCCGTACAGAGCCGCGCACGGTCCAGCGACCTCGGGTCGCCTAGGACGTGTCATCATATACATATAGCCTTGTATGTTGACACTTGAATAACAAGTACAATTTACTCCCATTGTGCCACACGTGTTTTCGTGCTCCCTCAAGATGATCCTATGCTTATGCAAACCCGGGAAGGTGTGCACCGGCTTCCCCTTGGTCGCCGTTGCCGCCAGTTGGTGCCTACACCATCTGGTTGAGGCTAGCATACCACGCCTGGTTTACACCTGGTATTAGAGCCACCCTTGGCTCAAGGGAACAATCATCTTCGTGGAAACCTCTCCTGGTCAACATAGACCAGCACACATCTCGTCTCTTTGGTGGATCTATACCCAAGGCCAACCACGCACTCCGGTGACAAGGCAGTAACCGGAGGATCCATTGAGGACGACGTTTTGCCGGACCCAGATATGACTTTATTCGACACGTACTCCCACAGCGTTTGACGCGCAAGGCGAAGTAATAGCAGCTGCAACATTGCAGAAGTTGCTCTCCGACATGCAGGCCGTGATGGACCTGTTAGAGAAGCAAAATGTGTGCCTCAATCAAGAGCTCGCAAAGCATCCCGTGACAACACGAGTGGTAATAGCCACCGCTAACGAAACTGCGATGCGCATCCCGAGTCCACCCAAGCCGAACCCGTTCGACCCATCAAGGAAGTATGCGCCAGTTCCATACGCTTGGATACTCGAACTTGAGCTGTACTTTACCGCCATCGGCGTGGCTGCCTCAAGATACAAGGCATGCCGCGACTATACCATGACCCTGTTGAGAGGGGCATCGTTGGATTGGTCGGCCGGTGTGATGCGGTCCAATCTACATGGCAGTGGAGTAGTAATGGTCACCAGTATTGCGCCCGCGACCGGAATCTTAACCCCATAGGCTCCAACATGAAACAGTGGCAAGCCTACCCTCAAATGGCCGGCCTCGTGGATGGAGTTCACATAGTTGCTCATTAAGCGCTTCACCGTGGGTGATGTGAGGAACAATACACGTGCCAAGTTGCGTCGTCTTCACCAAGTAGTGATGTCACTTACTACATCCGCAAGTTTTGTGAGATCGTCACCAGCTGTGGCTTTGACTACCACAAATTTTGCTTCTTCTACTGCAACGGCCTCAAGAACGACGCCCGCACTGTGACGGTGATGCACGAACTCAGCAAAGACCTGCCGGGGATGATCGTAGCAGCAGAACGATATGACTCGCGTGTGCAACAGGCTCATGCCAACAGCCACAATTCTTTTGGTGGTGGTTACGGCAAGCGGGCTGAGAGCGACAACGCACCCATGGATATCGGAGTGCTACTACAGCACAAGTTTTATAACTGTGGCAACCATGGCTACATTGTACGTGATTGTTGGAGTCCAAAGGAGGGCGACGGCAAGGGTAAGTGGCAAGGGAAGGAGAAGCAAGTCATGAAGGAAGCAGAGAAAGTGGTCGAGAAAGGAGGAGATCCAGGAGTAGATGGCGTTATTCCTGGCTCCTCTTAATCCAAACCGCTAGTTCACCGTCCACAAGAACGCCTTGTGGAAATTAAGGGGATTTTCGAGGTCAAGGCATGGGATGTGGGGTATGAGGAGGAACGAGCCCACACTTCTCTTGGAGACGTGAGTGAAAGGCGTGAAGGGAAAGATGGCGAGTGTGCTAGATTATGGCATGAGCCACAAATTTGTGAGCATGGAGTGTGCTCAGAATGGGGCCTTGCGATCACAAGCAACAAGCGGATAGCTAACCAAGTGGACAACACGGTTCAAGAGGGGCACCTGGCCCATCCCCTCTCCATTTGCGTGGGGAAGCTTCGCATAATGACCGTATACCGGGTGTACCCGATGAAGGATTACGATGTGATCCTCGGTTGTGGATCCCTCCACAAGTACAAACCCGTCGTCAATTAGGAGGCGCGCACCGTATCAGTCAAGCACGGAGACAAGGAGTATCCCCTGCTTACGTGGTCTGAAGAACGGGCCGTGGAGGAGGAGACTTCCGGGGAGGAATCATCGCAGTAGTCGGCGCCTCGCAAGGAAGAGTCGATGCTTATGATGTTGAACTTGGTGCTGCTCAAGCGCGCGATTGAAAAAAGTGAACATAGTCTTTTGGTATCCGTGCAAGACATGGAGGAGATTTTTGACAAACCAGAGGACATCGTGCCTCCTGTGGTGCATGAGGCAACTCGTGAGCAGCCGGGGGCCCAAGGCAAGTTTGTCGTAGTGCCCGAGGGGCTTCTGAAGGTGTGTACAGAGTTTGAGGACGTGTTCCCCGACACCCTCCCGGCGGGTCTGCCACCGAAGCGGGACATGGATCATTGCGTCAACCTCAAACCTGGAGCGTACCCATCTGTTCGTACAACATTTGGCATGAGCGATGCCCAGTTACAGGAGCTCAAGAAGCAGCTGACCAAGATGACAGAGCGGGGCTTCATCCACCCGTCCTAGTCTCCTTACGCTGCACCTGTCCTGTTTGTGTAGGAAAAGACCGGGGAGTTGCATATGTGTGTGGAATACCGAGCGTTGAATGAGTTTTCCATCAAGAACCAGTACCCGCTTCCACGAGCTGAGGAGCTCTTCGGTCAGCTCCGTGCGGCTCGCATCCTCACAAAGATCGACCTCCAATCCGACTACCACCAGAGCCGCATCGCAGCACATGATGTGTAAAAGACGGCCGTCTACACCCGCAATGGTCACTACGAGTCTCTCGTAATGCCTTTTTGGTTGACCAGTGCGCCGGCCACCTTCATGGAGACGATGAAAAACATCTTCAGGCCGTAATTGGATGACTTTGTGGTGGTTTACCTCAACGACATCCTGGTGTATAGCAGGACGACGGAGGAGCATGTGACTAAGGTCCTCACAATTTTTAGGAAGGAGAGGTTTTTTGTAAAGCTCACAAAGTGTGAGTTCACGGTGAGAAACGTTGAATTCCCTGGACACATCATTGGCAATGGACAGATTGCCATGGATCTGCGCAAGGTGTCGACCATGCAAGAGTAGCCAAAGTTGCGTAGCGTGCACGATGTGAGTGTGTTCCTTGGTTTTTGCAACTACTACCACAGGTTTGTCCTTGGCTATGCAAGAGTGTCAGTGTCACTCTCCAATCTCACTCGCAAGGATCACGAGTGGAGTTGGAGAGCTAGTAAACATGAAGCCTTTGAGAATCTTAAAAGGGCTCTGACCTCGACGCCGTCCTTGTAGTTGGCCGACAACGGCCGTGAGTTTGCAATGGCGATGGATGCGCCGGACCTGGCCATTGGTGGGATCGTTTTGCATTATTTTGGCAATGGGTTGTAGCCGATCGCCTACTACTGGTGCAAGTTGCGTGAGAAGGAGCTGGACTACGCCACACACAACAAGGGGATACTTGCCGTGGTCACAGCCTTGAAGAACTGGAAGTTCTACCTCGGGGCACAAGAATGCTCGGTCTACACCGACCACAACGTGTTGAAGCACTTCAAGACGTAGCCGAACCTGATTCAGTGGCAAGCGCGTTGGATGGAGTACCACGAGTCGCACTTCGACTACGAGATCATGTACCGGCCGGGTCATATCAATCTAGCCGACGCACTCTCACGACGACCGGACCGGATGATGCGGGTCACATCTCTCACCATCCACGAGGATGCCTTCCTTGCGAAGCTCTTTATGGAGGGATACGAGGTACATCGGGAATATGACGCTTGAAGATTTTTCTTTGAGCGCCGTATTGGGACGGCGTGGCACGTAGTAGGTGGTTGTTCCCGCGGTGTTCACGCTTCGGCAGGTGATTTTGGAGGAGTTCCATGACTGTGGCCCGGGCGATCACTTCTCCACTGACAAGAAATTGAAGATGATGGCTTGCTTCTTTTGGTAGTCTACCATGTTGTCGGAGGTAGCTGAATTCTGCCAGAGTTGTGACGTATGCCAACGTCACAAGGCATGGAGGACGAAGACCCTGGGTCTCCTCCAATCCTTGCCCATCCCCGAGCAGCCGTGGTAAGACATCTCCACGGACTTCATCACGTGCTTACCCGAGACAGCAACAGACCACAATATGGTATTGGTGGTGGTGGATTGCTTTTCCGTCAGTTATGGGGTGAAAATTGTCGACCAGTTTTCACCCCGAAACTAACGGAAAAACAGAGCAGACAAACCAGACGCTGGAGTAGCTCCTCCGTACAGTAGGTGATCCAGACGAGACGGCGTGGGACCAGCAGTTTCCGGTCGCTAAACTGGCGTACAACTTGGCCACGTTTGCCTCCACCGAAAAGGCGCCATTTGAGGTGGTGAACAGGATGGTGCCCGCCACGTCCATCAGTTTGCAAGTCACAAGCAACGTGCCTGCAGTGGAGTCTACCCCACGTGACTTCAAGCAGATTTGGGCGGCGATGCGGCATGCAACTGGTTTAGGTTCAACGGCCGGCGTCTTCAACTCTTGTTCTTGGGCCGGCCTCTTGAACTGTTGTTCAGTGGCCGGCCTCTTCAACTCTTCTTCGGCACGCAACTTGGTCAGCCAGTCAACTCTATGAATACTCCCTAGGATTTCTCTTTTGCCATGGCACAATGGTCATATGAATAATGGTATAGGTTCAGCGGCCAGCCTCTTGTTCTTTCCTCAAACAAGTATTCTTCCTCGCCCCTCGATCTACCATTGGTCCAGCTTCATACTTCTTGACACCATGTGTGGTTTTTATGTGGGATCGTATCGAATGATGGTCGTCAAAGACTTTCTACCAGGGGCCGAAGGTGAAATGCATAAGACTATGAGGTTGCATGGAGTGGGGGAGCACGTGGGATCAATTGCTATCATTTCCTTTTGTTTTCTCCACATTAATTGTTTGCCAGCATCTACGCACAATCTATCTACCAGTGTATCGGTCATGATAGCAAAACAATAATCCAAGTTGAAGAAAATTGAGATAAGTGAGCAACATGGGGTTATGGTGAATTTAGTGCACACAAGTATATACGATATATCCAATTCTCAAACACGTGAACCATCTTTTCCACCATGGCAAGTAGCCACGTGACTAACTCCCAATGTCGACATCTCCACGCCCTTGAGCCTTACACCTATTCCACCTGAGAATCCCAATAATCCACCGCTTGATGAATCCTCATGCCCGTTTGACAATATCGTGAATTTGTTGGCAAGGGACTGAAACGGGACCAATCCTTTGACGAAACGCCCGTGCTCCCGACCCTTGGGACATCCAAGAAGATGCATTTATTAGGTATTGCATGGGGTGCCATCAAGACCAGTCTCTTCCGCGTAGATACCCCAGTGTAACGGAAGTCGTCCGTTTTACGACTAACTGTAGGGCCAAAACGGAAGCCCTCAAATTATTCTGTCCAAAGAGGCCGAGTGACTGGCCGCCTCAGCCATTTTGGCTAAGACGCGTCACGGCGAAACGGACAAGGTCGTCATAGGGCATGGGTGTCAAAACATGCATCCTAACCTAATCCTTCCAAGTGGCACAACCACGTGGAAATAGGGCCCTAGTAGCGCTCAAGGGATGGAGGAGGAGTGACGCGATGGAATCTCAATCGCGACACTCCTCTCGCCCCAAGTCCACACTATAGGTATTTTCTGGACAAGAGTCGACCTAGACTCTTGCCCGTATATTATTTTACGGAGAAGGACGCCTCAAGAATCCAATCTCGAGACCCCGAAATATGACGTAAATACTTCAAGACCATTTTTAATTCTAAAAATGGTCCGCACACTACATTCCTCCCCCTTTGCTCCGAACCGTCCCAGTTTTTCCTTGCTCATGGAGGTTCGATCATTGCGTACTTCAAGATGCAGAACCTGAAAAAAACATCATGCCTAAGAGCACAATTTTGAACTCTTGTCATCCGCAACACTGTTGTGTCACGTTCACGCACAATCAACCATGCACGTGCATGGTTTTTCACGACTGTGATCATCTGCGTGCAGCATTCCGTGTTGACCATGCAATCCCTTAGCTCTTGCCAAGACGAGGCACATGCAACTTTTGTACATTTGAACACGTGTGTTGGCGTTCCTTCGCGGAAGATTCATCACACGTGTGTATCATCGACATGCTCGATGCCATTTGGGACGTACATTGTGAATGTCGACTTGCCAGTTTGGAAGAGGGCATGGAAGAAAAATTGTTCCACAATCCGTGTGGTACATGTTGAGCAAGCTATTCTGGTGATGCCTCCTCCCCCTTTGCAAGGAGCGTCCCTGCGACCAATTAACCGGGCGTCCTTGCGAACACTATCCAGGTCCACACAACACTTTCATGTCGTTGGGACATGATCTCTTCCAAGGGGTTGCTGTCAAGGTGGTGCCTCCTTGCAACATTGTCAATACGTGCAATCCAAGATCCGGACATCAATCCTCTCGGTTTGCAACCACGTGTTTATAACCACGCGTCGGTCTACTAGACCTCTTTGAGCACCTGTGGATTGGTTGGCTGAACTCAACCAAGCTCCACCAAGCCCATGCGACTTGCATGCTAGCTTTATCTTAGGGTTGGGAGGCACCAAGGTCCTAAGACATGGTTGCTGAGCACACTTGTTTTTCCTTTCAAAGATTGCACCCATCTTCGAAGGAGGCGGCATTGGTCATCTGGCACGCGCAATTGTCATCAACGTTCGTCATTAGACACGACGATGCTCCGACCTAGATGATCTTGGTTTCAACCATCATCTCCTCATTTATGTCTGAAATGGGTACCGTAGGCTTCCGCTCAAGTCCCTGTCAAAAGCACACTGCTTTTGAACTAGGTTAGCTGAGATAACCGATCTCAACGACCATGGATGCAATCCACGAACAAAGTGTTCACCGTATGGTATTCACCCAACGTGTGTACCATGATCACAATGATTGTGGTACACATTGGACGAACACCTTTCGGGTGTCAATTTCATGTGATTGTGATCAATCACTTCCGAATCACATCCGATGATCCTGGAACAACTAGTTCCTTTTTTTTTACGATTATGTAATCGCGTCCAAGGGTTCCATTCGAGAACCCGTCAATGGATTGTGTTTACCAAGTTGCAACAATCCGTGTTGCTTCAGTGTCTTCTATTGTGTACATTCAGTACTTCCACTCAATGTGTATCTTTCATATGCCGTATCCGAGGCACTTGTAGGGGGTATCACCCTCATCGAAGGCATCTAACAAACCACCACAATCCTAGATATCACCGTAGCGACATCCAAAAACATACTGTACTTGCATTCGACAATGTACACCAACAAAACCATCCCCAAAACCAAGGGACTTGAGTCAGTTCACCATGACCTTGCGGGCCAGTGAAACATGGTTTGACTACACCGTAGTCATCATGATCTCTCCCAGAGATGGGTTGGGTTCCAAAAAGTTGGATATTGGATTTATTTTGCACATTGCTATTGCATAGGCGGTTCTATACCATATCTTTGGCATGATTGGAATCCATCCGCATGATGTTTGAAGAGCATGACCTACACGACTAGTGTACCTTGTCACGATACCATCAACTTTGAGGCGTTTCTTAAAACATCAAAAGAATATGATGAGAAATATCGTTTCTCAAGGCCCATCTTGAAGATTCCTTTCACATCAACGTTTGGTTACGACACACCAATCGTTATTTTGTTTCAATGTTGATTGTGACTCGTTATGTGGTCGTTCGGACCACCAAGATGTGGATGCTTACACGCTATTAGAATAAAGCTATCGACTTATAGGTCGTTTCAATGGTCATAAGCTTTAGACACAAAGCCTAGACCTTTTGTGATCCCAACTATGTCGTAGTTGGTTTGTAGAAAACTATGAGATCGTCATGGTTCTCTGGAACTCCATTAGTAGAAAATGAGTGTCGCTCGTTTTCTTTGAAATGGAATCTTCATTCACAAAACTGTGGGTTAACTCATATCACCGAAGTTGGTTCACGCACTTTTTTCTATCAATGTCCATGACATGTTCACTTATCGAATGATGATAGAATGGATGTGTCGCCTTCAAATTTGTTCACAATTGACATTTAGTCGATCTCGTCATACGCCAAAATTGACTCTTGCGATCTTCGACCACCGCATTGTGGCGTCTCAAATCGTAGAGCACCCATCGATGAGTCTCCACCCCTCTGTGGTGCACTTACAACCCCCATTGACAATAACCATTGTCTCCTAAATAGGGTTGTGAGTACACTCATGTACCTTCTTATCGTCGGTACCGGTCGGGTACCCCGATTTGTATCCATCACTCACCGAGTGAGAGGGTGTTAATGGTTTCACAATTGAGAATTTATTCAAGCGTATCATCCTTGACATGTTCCATCATAGACTGATATTTGCATCAGCCATGACCGATGATCCAGAGAACCTCCAAATGGTACTAATGCATCCAGTACACACTGTGTACAAGCGGCACAGTGGCAATCCTCGAGGATTAAAGTCGACGTGCTAACAGACAAGGTCACATCTCATGACATAGTCATGACATTGACACGGTCATGAAATGATCACATTCGCCTTTGAACATTGTAGCACAATGGGACGTGCGACTGTCGTGGCACACGTCCTGCACCCACCAAACTACTTGTTTGGTTAAATGGTATTCGCTATTTTTATCCAGGACATCAACTGATATCATCAACTTGTTCAAATTTCACAAACCTGTTGAGATCATTTAACTGTCCAACTTATCCATAACTGGGTGTCGTGATCGGCACACCAACACTTAGTGGATCAGGTCTTTGTGCATGTCGTGCACATATTGAAAAGTGGGTTGTCTCTGGTGCTTGATCACGTGCGCTGACCCCTTGCGGTAATGCAAGCCGTACATATTTTGGAATTGGTGCTCAACTGACTAGGCTTTTGTATCACATTCCATATATGGACAGTGAGGAGTTCGTCCACCTTTAGCATGGTCTAATTTTGAGGAAGTCGTACTTAACACACGTCATCCATCCGAAAAAAATTGGTTTGTACTTCTTTTGTAAGTACCTTCCCAAACTGCTATCGGCAGGGTGAATGGTCGTCACTGTTGGTGGCGACCGATATCGTCGTGTTTTTTGTTACGCTGTTCGAGCATACCTCTGATCACCACAATTGTCTGTGATTATTTCTAGCCAACCTGTTGGTCCTCCATTTGAAGGATTCAACAGTATGACCATCCTCGACTTCGTCGAGATGCCTTGCAAACACAAAACAATGTGGTTTCGGTGCTTTGATGAACGCATTTGATGCACTTGCCCATAGAACCACTCCGCGCATAGATCTTATGCTTTTGTATGGTGGTCTATCGCAAGCTAGCACAACGAGTCAACGGTTACCTAGTTTTTGCTAGTTGATACAACGGGATGCAATCAGTACCCATGTTATTGGTGCAATCGGCAGCTTATAACATGTGTTGTACCATCAACACTAGCGTGGCTATTCCAACCAGAACTCATGGCCATAGTGTGATCGACACTCGCATCAATGGTGCATTCGGCACCCATGACAAAACTGCAACTCGTAGCTTTTGTCAATCGTGCAAGCGACGTTTATGACAATTGGGAATTCGGCACTTGTGTCAACGATTTAACCGACAGACTTATCGGCCATGTATTCAACATCATGGTAATCGTGTGTTTATCACCTACGTGAATGCTACGATTGCATTGTCCATGTTGGTCATAGTTCAGGTGCATCCGGCACATGTCAATAGACCATCACGGGTGGATTTCCACCATCGCATTTGTGTTTAAGGTGCCATCGGCACTCACATTCTTGTTTTTTCAAAATCCATTCAGAGATGACTGATCCAACATTCTTGGTGTAATTGACACCCACGTGAATACGAAATTGGCATTTATTTTGGTCATATCTCTGTAGACCATGTGCAATGCATTCGGCATTAGCACCACAGATGCTTTCAGCATCCGTGGTTAAAGTGCGACCAGTACTTTTTCACTGGTGTGTTTGATACCGAGAAAATTGTCTGCAACCAGCACTTGTGCTGTTTCGAGTAGTGCAATCGGCACTTACGTCGATGACGTGATCCACGTCCGCGTACCTGTGCAATCAACACTCATTTTGTGGTGCCTGCACATTTTGCATTGTTGCAACGAGTAGGTGAGTCGTCAAGTGGTCACAACACGTACGGTGCCCTTCTTTTATCTAGATCAAGAAGTCGTCTTGATGTACGTCACCGTTGTGGTTTTGCAACCCAGTGCCATAGTGGCGCTTCTGCGCAGAAAAAATTGTTTAACGCATGTATGACCCGCGTTGAGCCATGTCGTGGCTCTCAACGATCACCCCTTCCGGGTTTTCTCACATAATATCCAAACTTTGATGTTAAATTAGAAAATTTTAGGCACTGTCGGTGCAAAATTTCTCGCATTGAAACCTTTCCCCGTCCACGACATGGAAAACTGCTGGTCTTCCTCCTTTTGTGCTTCAGAACATAAAAGAAAAAGAAAATCAAAACCCTCGATTTTGGGAAGAGCTCAACTAGGGCTTTAAGATTTTGCGTCTAAACCCATGGTCCACTTGACCACACACTCGGGTTCGACCACAAAAATATTCACCGTTCCAAACCTTCTTGAAAATGGTTGACATAGAATTCCTCAAAATGAGGATTCATGGAGTCTGACGGTCAAGTGTCCTTCCCCCTTTTTTGTTTGATGCTTGGAACCTTTCATGCGGTACCCGGTGGTGTGTTGGGAAAACTATCAGTCTTCTCATTTTCCATGAACAGGAAAACATTGTAGAACAATATTTGATAGCTTCTCAAAATACTGTAGAGCTCAGACGAAGACCCTTGCCGCTTTTTATGGCGGTCAACCCACGGCCAACAGGGCCAAACTTCGGGTTCAACCGAGGAAAACTTCCTCGCCTCTTGCGCTTGTGGCGCTTAGATATTTTTTTAAGAATATTTTTACGCATAGTTTTGAGCTCAATCTGAGCTTCAAACTGCTCTCAACGGTGCTTAAAATGGTCACAAAAAAGAGGAACTGTCCTCCACTTTGTATTGGACCGGCCAGGTCCAAAAACACAGTGTTGGGGAAAAAGTGTTTGTTTGGGAATAAAAAATGTTCCCTAAAAGGTTCGGGTGCACTCGCAACTGGTTGCGCCACTTGCACACACACCGAACCGTACCAAAACGTTATAGTGCGTACCTTCGCACGTCCCGGGCCATGCACCCTGTGCGACATGGAAGGGGAGAGAGGAACCTTCCTCTCCTCCTCCCCGTTGGGCTATTGGCCCTTCTGAGTGGGGAAAAGAGGGAGGTTCCCTCCTTGCATCTCACCCGGGCTACCGGCCCTCGTGAGAGGACTGGGAGGGGGGTCCACCTCCTCCCCTCCCCCTTGAGCTTTTGGCTCGCGTGAGGGGGGAGGGAGAGTGAGGCACACCTCCCCTCCCGTCCCCAAGGGCCGTCGACCACGTGAGGGGGGGAGGAGAGAGGAAAGACGTCCCCTATCCTCCCTCGTGGGCCGTCGGCCCACGCGGGAGGGGGGGGAGGGGGAACGCCCCGCCTCCTCCCCAATGGCGCCGTCGGTGCCATGGCGTAGGAGAAGAGGGGGGGGGAGCTCGTCCCTCTCGTCCCCCCTTGGCGCAGTCGGTGCAATCGGCGAGGGGGAGAGGGAGGGCTAGCGCCTCTCCTCTCCCTCGGCGCAGCCGATGCCATGGCGGAGGAGAAGAGGGAGGGGCTCGTTCTTCTCCTCCCCCTCGGCACCGTCGGCACCATGGACGAGGGGGAGGAGAGAGTTGCCACTTTGCTCCCCCTCGGCGCCGTCGGCGCCATGGACGAGGGGGGAGAGAGGGGAACTTGCCCCTCTCCTCCCCCTCGGCGCGGTCGGCGCCATGGACGAGGGGGCGAGGGGGGGTCGCCCCTCTTTCCCCATGGCGCTGTCGGTGCCATGGAAGAAGGTGGATGGGCCTCTCCCCTCCCCTCCCCTCTGCGAAGTTGGCACTTAGGAGCGGGGGAGGAGAGGGGGCTCGCCCCTTTCCATCCCCCTTGGCGCTGTCGGCGCCATGCCGAGGAGGGGGGGAGCGAGGGAGGGGAAGACTACCCCCTCAACTCCCCTCTCGAGCTTCTGATGCCAATGTAACGGAAGTGGTCCGTTTTACGAAAAACTGTAGGACCAAAACGGAAGCCCTCACATTAGTCCAAAGAGGCCGAGTGACCCGCCGCCTCAACCATTTTGGCTGAGACGCGTCATGGTGAAACGGACATGGTCGTCATAGGGGATGGATGTCAAAACATGCATCCTAACCTAATCCTTCCAAGTGGCACAGCCACGTGGAAACAGGACCCTAGCAGCGCGCAAGGGATGGAGGAGGAGTGATGGGATGGAATCTCCATCGCGAAACTCCTCTCGCCCCAAATCCACACTATAGGTATTTTCCAGACAAAAGTAGACCTAGACTCTTGCCGGTATATTATTTTACGGACAAGGACACCTCGGGACTCCAATCTCGAGATCCTGAAATATTATGTAAATACTTCGAGACCATTTTTAATTCTAAAAATGGTCCATGCTCTACACCCAGTAATTGGTTTCTTATTCTGGGGATGTTGTGGCCACGTTTACCCCAAGCTCGTTTGAGTGCAAGTTAACCTCAAGTCTGGAGACACGACGGTGTTGCATTACTGCGAAGGCCACTGCTTCACACCACGCGTTGGATGTGGCGGTCCAGTGTGCCATAATGGTTGGGTGTCATGCAACATTTTTACAACACTACCGTGCAATCCCATAATTTCCACTAAATTTGCGTGTACCATCGTCCACAAAACCAAGGGCATTGACACACCCAACAACACAACGTACCATGATAGATCCAAGGTGCAGGCGAAGTTGATGGACAATGAATTGGATGCATTGAATTCATTTCCCTCCTTCATTGACAACGCACACTTGTTTTCCAAAATCATGGTTGATGCACACTTGTTTAAACTCAGGCTTGTCCATACTTTCTTTTCATTTGATCCATGTCAGCCCAAAATGCTCTGGCTCATAATGTCAAGGAGGGTACCTTCCTGGGGAGAAGACAACTCATTTACTGTAACTAAATTGATGCAATTCATTGCAACATTTTGGATTGTTCAACACTCTTTGAGAGAGGATTTAACCTTTTGGACTCAAAAGGAGGCAATAAAGTGGCAACATTATTCTCATATTTTAAAGGTTATTTTCCCATATCAATTATACAGGTTTTTCACACATGAAAGATATGGCTTCCACATTGAGCTATGTGATACAATAACCTGATGTAAATAAAGATAGAAATGGAATCATTGTATCTAGTTGAAAATTCCACCAAAACTACTGTAGAATTTGTTCTTCAACTTATGTTTCTACCATAATTCGAAGAGGATTAATGTTTTTGAAACCGCACTTGTCCATATACCTTCTCTAGAAAACACAAATGATAATCATTGGATAAACATTATGGCCCATTCAGCCATAATAGTTGAATGAACATTCTTTTGAATAACAATATCGTGAATTCATGTGTGAAAATGATATAACAAGGCAGCCTCGATATATGGTGGATTTGTGCTTGATGAAACTTAAAAACATTCTATTACATGTCATGGTTGACTTCGATAATGAATTTGAACAAAGTTTAATTCGCATCATTGAAAGTGAATTGAAACAAAATTCGGTGCATGTTTGAACGATCCAAGCATACTATATTTGAATTTGAGATTAAATATCCTCTAACATAATAAGCATCACATTTAATCATTGAAGAAATTCCTTTCATAATGTAGTGTTATGTGTGTGTATATTAACGAACCATTTACCCTTTTTAATCCAAATGCTTTTATTTTTGTTTGAAATGTATTCCATGCAAGAAAAAGTCCATAATTATCTTGCATTATTTGCTAAAATCCACAATGGACCCAAAAAACATTTCGTATGCTAGTGTCAAACCATCTTTACTTTGAACATGTCTGGTGTATGTGGCATGTTTAGTGTTGGTGAAAACATTTATGGTGATGTAACATGCTAGGTTTCATCTACCATGTTCTCTTTGGAAAAGCATAGATGCTAACCATGCACCATGTCTCAACTCACATACATCAACAAACACTTTATCTCAACCCTTCATTAAAAAAAGGGTCTGATCTCTATCCTTTCCATTCATCAACCTGAGAAAAATATTAGAAGCACTAATCGTCTTAGCACTATATTATGTTTTAAAAACTATTTAACATGCTTTATAACTGAAAATGTCATGGACAAGGATTATGTATAAGAGAAGAAAATGGAGAAGGTACGGTACCACGTTATCACATCACCAGTTGGTATGTGACCATACCTTAAATGTATGTAAACATACCTTGTCATTCACATTGAACTGCATTGTAATGATATTCAGCATCACATGATCTATTAAATTGTAAAAGATAAGGGCCATGTGCATCAAATTAATATTCAAATGCACCACACTGTAGGAATAATGTTACAATGTTTGTTTCTTTCTTATTCTTAAGAACTATAGTTACAGAAGTTATTTTTGAATAAATGATGTAGCTTAAGGAGGATTCATTCGAATTTAGTTTTTACTTGAATAAATTTTGTGTTTCTTTATTTTTTCTAGAAGGAGGCTAACGTTTTGTGGAGCAAAAGCCTAGAAAAATATCTCGTGTTTTACTATAGCTTGGCCAGATTTGAGGAAAAATGAAAGTCACGATGGAAAATCCATCCACTCTTATAATTTTGATGCTTTCTTGTTTCTAACGTGGCACTGCCATGTGGAACACGTACGAAGAGGTTGCGTGTTATCAACCATGCCCTACTATGACCCTCTCCGTTTTCCAATGACAAGTCTTATACAAAATGGCCGAGGCACCCAAGCACTCGGCCTTCTTTGACTAAACTTTCTGAAGGCCTCCACATTGATCCCATAATTACTTTTAGAATGGTTTAAAGTATTTATATAGGTATCAGAGCCAGTTCCTCAACGTGAGAAAAGAAAATGTGTCCAATACACTCAGATGTCAGATTTTGCCACAAACAAGTAGTGTTAGGCATCGACAAAATTTGTGGCAAGAAATAATGTTTGGACCACTTGTCCTAATGCAGCCCAATCATAAGAAAGAGCCCAATGGCCGAGAGAGAAGAACTTGAACCAGCCAAGACCTTTAAAAGGCTGACAGTAAGGAAAATGGAATTCGTAGCAAAACGACCCCCACGTCTTAACAAGCCCACAGAGTGAGCAAGCAAGCACACGCAAACCTGACAAGCCAACCATGGTTCTTTTGCATAAGGGGGGAGAGAGATGACTTTTCCTCTCCCCCTCACCAAAGGGGAGGGGGATTCTCTCCCCCCTCCTCGTCCATAGCACTAAAGTGTGGAAAAGGGACAAGCTCTTTCTCCCATACTCGTTCCCATATCTCCGAAGACTCTAAAGAGAAAGAGACGGATGGGAGACTCGTTACCTCCATCCCTACAGTAAATGCAAGGCCAAATAGGAGAAGAGAAGTGGACTCCTACCCTCTCCCCATTGCAAAGGAACCAAGAGAAGCACAAACGAGGAGAAAAGGGGCACCAGTCCCTCTCCCCCCCTCCTCGCACAAAGAGGAATGCTTCATTGTGGCCATGTTATACATAGCACAATTAGTGAATTACATATGTGATATTTGTCTTTTGTTCAATTTTCTGAGGAGGATGTAATCCCTTTTTCACGTGGAAGCTTATGTACACAATGCTAGTGCATTGGTAACAGAATGAATCAATTTAATATTGAAATAAATAAATATTGTCCTAGGTGGAAAGAATAATGGATGTAGATTTTTCTTTCAACATGTTGATAGGTCTGATATGTTAACTGTGTTCTTAACTTCTGATTCCACATCTTCAACCGTAGAAAGGCTTGATGTCCTGCTTAATTTCAAGAACAACATCGTGTACTAACCCAAAAAATTTGCAAAAGACGTCATCCCTCGGTTGCACTACGGTTGTATAGATAGTCCGAGTATTGTATAAAATTATATTTTAGTGATTATTGTACCATGTACACTCGCCAATGTTTAACTTGTCCATTAGATACATGGACCACAAACAATATCCTTACATGTTTAAGCTTTTAAGGTGGAGAGGTAGCATGAAATGTTTATGCCCTTGCCCCCAATAAGGGTATAGTGTATGAGAAAAGTGTATCAAGATGGTGTATTCTACTCCTGTGGAAGAAAAACAAGATCTTTATCATTATAGATTTTGGATCTATAAAAATAATTTATCTGTGATTATTCTACTTGATTTTTGACCTGTAAATAACAATCAAAAATCAAACATTAATGATCAAATTACAATAGTGAATCACATTTGTTGACTATTGGGTGACAGGAATGGGTAAAAATAATTGCTTGAGAATGGTTACCACATAGTCAAGATCTTCCTCCCCCAACCAACGAGCGAATTTGTTATGCATGACAAGGGCGTGTATTGTGTTGCATCAACATTTGTACACAAGTGTATCATAAACACTGGTGAATATTTTTCATGTTCACGAGATACATAGATTGTAAACAATCTCCCAATACACTTAAACTTCTGAGGGAGTTGGGGGAGAACATTGGATAAAGATGCTCCCCTTGAATGCTCAAGTGTATTAAATTATGGAAGATGGACAGTGTTTCTAGTTTACATTGAAAAGAAAAGGAAGACACAATATACCTGAAATCTTTGACCACTGATTCACTATGATCCACGGTAGACAAAGTGAGATCAAGATTTGCATGTTTTGTGAGAGGGTGGGTTCGAATATCCCCTCAACCAGACATGGGAACTTGTTAATCCCAGTTAGTATGAGGCCTAGCAAGAGCCCAAGAAAGGGAAAAAAACATCCTTTATAATGATTTGTGTATGGGTTGTTGAAGGTAGTTGGGAGGAGGAGAGAGGGAGAGGGGTGGGTGGAGAGAGAGAGAGAGAGAGAGAGAGAGAGAGAGAGAGAGACCCGAGAGCAAAGGCTCTCGGGTTAAGGAGGGGGAAGTGCGACACTTGGTGGCAGCAGGGGTCGAGAGCATTTCAGAGCTGTGAGGGGCGGGGCTCTCGAGAGCTATGAGGGGCAAGTCTCTTTAGAGTTGTGAGGGGAGAATTGGAGAGAGTGAGAGAAATAGAAAGGATCGAGGAGGGTTAAGTTAAGGAATATTGTTGCAAAAGTATGCGAGAGCGACTTCCGTGCCTGACCCCTATCGAGTGACACCTCAAGCCTCACGTGGTTTGCCACATGGCTTGGTAAACAATGCACCATATACAAAATTCACGGCAAAGCCACTCGAGCAAAAGGTGAGCGTGCCTCAAAAGGGCATAGCGTAAGGAGACGCACGTCTTGCAAGAGAGGATCGCAGACAACACGTCTAAGACTAAGCTAGGTCTACTAATACAAGAAGCATAGAATGTTTGATAATTTTACATAGGTTTGTTCGAGACTTTTAGGTTTGTGAGTGGTGTGAGTGGGTGGATAAAATAATAACCCCTGTGATAGAAGGGATCCTACTAGGCCTCGCTACCCCAGAGCCTAGCTCATGCTCGATCAAGCAAAAACATATAACCCACAATACCAAATACAACATCAGGTCAGTTTGGGTTCCAACGAGTTCTGCATTCCATAATGGGGTGGGTAGCTCCTTACAAAAGAAGCATTGAGAATTGTTTAGTACACATATACATCTTTCTCAGCAAATTGCAAGTGGATTTGTGAAGGATTTTCTTCAAAACATTACAAGAAATTTCCCGAATTTGACTATACAAAGACATGAATACATGAAAAGACATAGAGGCATAGCTTCCACAAAAGTGACGTGAAATTCCAAAAGGCCTATGTTTCAGAGGTACACAACATGAAGAGTGTATTTTTTGGGAAGATTCACCTAAAATACACATAGCGTTGACAGTGTCAAAAATGAGGAGATGGGAAAACGTCATTCTTCTCCCTCCTCTGGCACCAACAACTGTGAAGGGAGGAGAAGGGTACACTCCCTTTCTCCCCACAATGGTGCCAAAGACACCAAGATCGACGAGAGTGACAAGAGCCCCCCTCCCCTTCCAAATGTCAAGAAGAAGCTAAAAACAGAGGAGAGGGAAGGCCTCCCGCTCCCTTCTCCCATGGCATTGACAGCACAATGGGGGAGAAAAGGGCTCAAATCCCCTCTCCATACCTCTTCCATGGCATTGGTGGTGCCAGGGGGGAGGGTGAGCAAAGCGTTTCCACCCTCCCCTCATCCATGGCAACAATGGTACTAGGGTCCATTGAGGGAGCATCTCCTCCCCTTTCCTTGCCTCATCCATAATGTAAATGGTGCAAATGGGGGACTGAGTGAAGACTTCCCTCACTTCCTACTTGCATGGCGTCATGTGCACTGTGGAGGCTCGAAGGGGATTTGCCTCCCATTGCTGAATCACGGCACCAGTAGACAACAAGAAGGAAAGGAAGGTTCCTCCCTCCACCCGCGTCTTTTACAGCAGATGGCCATCCTAAATGCATTGAACATGTTTAAAGGATTTTTCTACTAGAAGTGACATATGTAAATAACATAGTTTTCCTTGATGGCTGGCCAATGGAGAGAGAGAGGGGGGGGGGGAGAGAGAGAGAGAGAGAGAGAGAGAGAGAGAGATAACATCCTTGCTTAAACAAGATTCTAACTTAAAAAAAAACGTTACATGAGCTCAGTCTCCATTCCACATTATTTTTAGAGGTTTTAATTTATTATTATTTCATATTTTTTTGTTCATGAAATCATGTGGAGACTAAAAATTTCTCAAACACACCATAAGTTGCCCCTGGGAAGATTCAAACTGTCAAGCAGACAAAGGCACTAGAAATACTTGTGTGCTTTTCAACCCTAAGGTTGAGAATAATATTTCAACCATTTTCAAAAACATTCAAGATGATCAAAACGTTTTTGGTCCGGCCCAAATGTGTGCTCAAGTTGACCATGAGTTTCCATGCAAAATTGAAACCCTTTAAGTGATCCTTTCAAACGTTTATTAGTCCTAATTTTATTTTTCGTTTTCTTTATCCAAGGATAGAAGTAAAAACAATGGATTTCTTGTCCTTCAACAACATGAAGGAAAAAAACCGGAATCAACCTCAAACCTTAGCACATCTTCTAAGAATCCCTGAAAGGGGAAATTAATCAAATGCCATGACATGGCTTAACATGGGTTGAACATGCCCTAATAACCAATTCTTTACATGAAATTTCCAACACAACATACATAGGGTTGCAAAACAACAAGAGATACGTGCATCAAGACAAATTTTAAATTAAATATAAACTAAATATAAAATCACCAAACATATAACAACCACCAAATGTCTCATCATCTCACCACAGCAATGTGAATCATGCAAAGTGCATTATACGAGTGTTACTTGCATGGTTACATGGGAATCAGAAACAACATGAAAGTCAGTGTCGATTGCATTACAAACAACTGTTCAAGTGATGGTTACAAAACTATTAGTAATGTAGAATCCACCACTTCAAGTATTGGTTCCACTTAAGTCACATACACAAAATGTTATTTTGATGCTAGTGTCGAATGCACTCCACATGGGAGCCTGGTGAAATGGCCTAAGCAAATACGGATTTAGTATCCACGTGGATGCATGTCGTACCAAGGATGTTGGGAAAGACGTTTGTGCTTAGATTTGACCAAATGAGAATATGAGAATTTGAGTGCATGTTACACTCAACACACACACACACACACACGCAATTGTTGAAAGCCCAACATGAGGGTGACTAAACAAAACTGACAAGTGTCGATTCCAACTTGGATATGAGTGACATGAAAAATGCAATCATCAGATCCACACAAATGCCCACGACACAACATGAATTTTTACTACAATATTGACAAGAGTGTCAAATGTACAGTTTTTCAAAACAATAATGACATGATTAAAATATCCACGAAAAGAACTTTCTTCATGGATGCCAAAAACACCATTGATGCGAGTGCCAAAAGCACTATGGACATGGACATGTCCAGAAACTTGCATCACATAAGTGTTAATGATACCTTGCATTTCATACGTGCTGATTGCATTCATATCAAAGGTGTTCATTGTACCCTATTGCTAAGACTCACTTTCATATGGTAAAACACCTTGTAAAATTGTATGATCTATTCTTTTATTCACCCTACGGACATATACGCCAAGAGAATTGTATAAAAAACTGATAGCATCATGTGAAACATTCCACACATTGTAACAAAGTCGAAGGTGGTCACACTAAAAAAACCCGTGAAGAAAGAAACAATGGGTATGCCTTAAAACAACCAGACACGACTATAACCTAAAAGGAAAGATTGGATGGTACAACACAAATGATGTAATCAAGGTTTTTGTCAAAGAAAGAAAACTGCTTATAAAAAAATGTTTTAAAGAACTACATGCACAATCATAACAGAAGAACCACATGCATTACGAGGACAATATCCTCAAACTTTGACCATGCTAAAATTGCACAAACTCCTTTATACCCGTCCATTCAATGTATTATGAGAGCTCAATTGGTTGAGCGGTGCCAAAAATGCACGACTCGTATGAGCATGAGCAACCAGTGCACATAACCAAGTTCCAAATGCAAGCCTCTTTTCCATGGAACACCTTATGTGATTCACACCATTTTGCTTTAGTCACGTAAAATTGGATACATGTAATGCTTAAAAAACTTGCAAAAAATGCAAACAAAAAAAACACACCAAATTCCAATGTGTTAATCACAAAATCAATGTATATATATTTAAAGGGGTGAGTCTCCAGCTCCCTCACTTAGGTCTTTTTTGGAGTTCACATAATGGTGTCTAGTGCTTGCTCAAGGAGTTTCCCCCTTTGCCTCACTCTTGGGGCAAATCATCTACTACAACCCGTGTCAGGAGACTTAAATATTTAAGTCTTTGGAAGCACCTTTTTGTTTTTCTCATGACCCCTCATTCATTGTCCCAAACGGGGGGGGGGGTATTCCTTCAAACTCGTGAGTTTGCACAAGTGTTTTATAAACAAATCTTGAAGTTCGTACCAAAAAAGCCTGATTTTCATCTTTTATGCAATGGCACAAGAATGTCACGTGCGAGGAACGTCCAATGATTTTTTGCCGGTGCTTGAATTCCTCTCAAATATCACTCCGTCGCCCTCTATGCCTTGCCATGCTCACTAGAGGAGGCAAGAAGGACGGAGCAAGGATAAGGGATCAAGGCCACAAGTCTTGGCCCTTGAGGCTTCATGGAATACTAGTAGCCAATCTAGCCACCAGCTCAATCAGTGAATGGTGGCTCGCCGGCGGGTTGTCGGTCCGTAACTTCACCAGCCGCTAGCCACCCAGCCGGTCAGCCACTGGTTGGTTGGTGTCCAGCGAGGGTTGGCCATCGGCCAATCCTTGGAATAGCGAGGGGTGGTTTGCGACCACCACCTTGCTATCGCGAGGTGGGAGGGCTGAAACGACCCTCCTAGTACACTCCTTTTAGCTTATTATGAACAGCCATGGTTCATGAACAACAAGTGAGAGTTCCAGCTAGTGAGTCATCAACACCGTGAAAGAAAATGAACAATCTCCAGCTTAACATGAACATGTGCTTGGCACTCAGAACTTAGTTATTGATTGTCAGTTAGAATGGCCCACGTCCTCCCCCCTTCAAGCTGGAGCATCTACACGTCAACCATGTTGGGCGTCCCCAAATGCCTATGGTCCCAGTCCATGAATACCGCCGTGCAACAATGTTCACTTTTTCCGCATTCAGGTGGTGCTCCTTGCCATGCGTCAATCTGTGTGAGCTGCGATCTTACTCTCGTATTCGTTGACCACTCTCATGGACAACCAAGACTCGGGCTCCCATGAGTTATGTTCAGGTCCAGAAGGACTCTATGTGCTCAGGAAAGGCTTGAGCAAAAGGAACATATCCTCTCGTACTCCCACTCTTCCCCAATGAAGAGTGAACCACGGGATGTCAACCACTATTTCACACAAATGGTAACAACTGTGTTTAATTGTTCAAGAAGTTATCTACTAAAAAATCTGCCGGTCCTACAAAATTGTCATACTCATACATGGCAAGATCCACGTACATACACAGCATATGATTCAGACTCCGATTTATGCACTCCATTTTTATTTCCTTTTCAATGTGAAATGATGTCAACATCTGTTACTCATAGCCGAAGAACTTATGCATCTTTTGCCAAAACATACAAGTAAATTTTCTATCTTGATCAGAGATAATGCATTATGGCAAGCCACGGTATTGGACAATACCCTCAAAGAAGAGAGGAGCGGTCTCCCTTTAAGTTCACATCAATGGTCGTAGGAATGAATATTTTCATCTTTTTGTAAAGATCCGGAACCACTAGAATTGCATCGTGGCTATGGGTTTTGTCTGAGAGACCCGTTATGAAGTTCATGCTAACGCATTCCCATGGAGTCCCAAGAATGGGAAGTTGTTGGAGGAGTGGAGGAGGCTTTTTGTTACGAGCCTTCTTTCGAAGTCATGGGTCGCATGTCATGCAATGCTTACAGACATCAACACTCCATCTTAGCCATCAATACTGGTCCGAGAGTGCTTCTTTGGTCTTTTGAGGTCCCACATGATTTGCGACCGATGACTCGTGAAACTAGGAAATAATACTTTCTTGAATGTCTCCCATTTCTGGCACAATACCTTGTTCTTTGTACCGAAATATTCTTGCACCAATCCGCATTTGTCTAGACCTTGAGAGCCTTGTAACCAAGAATCCTCATAGTATCCCATATAAATTCTGTTTACAAATCAGTTGTAGTGCATAATCTTTGGAGGTTGTTTTCGTGAAGGTAAAGGGGGATATAGTTTTTATACTATTGTTCTCGCAATGGCCATTTCACATCCACCAACCTCGGTGGTTGCTTTAATGCTCAGCTTAGTGGATCACCCACGTTGATGCGTCCTAGCCGATATTCCTACGTGAACAAGAATCGGTACATGTGTTTACTCCAATGCGTTTGTCGTCTTGACATGTTCACTTCCGTTTGGAATAAAACTAATGGGTTGTGGTCGATCACAAACTTCACACCCCCTTTAGCGCCCTTGAGGTAACAAGGCTACATCTTAGAAGCATGAACAGCTATGAGAAGCTCTTGATCCTTGATTGTATAATGAGTTTTGACACAAATGAGCTTCCGTCTCTCATATGCAACAGGGTGACCATTTGCATTAAGGACATCTCCGAGTCCTTCTACCGTTGCATCACATTACACCTCCTTAGATAGAATCCTTTTCACTTTGATTAAGGAAATCTTGTATTCAGAAGTCCTATCCTAATGCACGTCTTTTTGCAAGAGCTTGGTTAGTGGTACTACCAAGGTCCAATACCCTTGCATAAACTAATGGAAATACATTACAAGGCCGAGGAAAGACAAATTTTGCCTAAAATTTTCTTGGCATGGCTAGTTCACGATGGCTTCGACCCTTCGAGGGTCAACACAGATACCATCCTTGTCGACAATGTACCCAAGGTATTCGAGCTCATCATGAGCAAACTTGCACTTCTTTGTTGTTGCAAAGAACGTATGTTCCTGAAGGATCGCGAGTACCTCGCACAAAACTTTTAATGTGCCTTGACATGAATTTGGAGGAAACCATGGTGTTGTTGATGTAAACCAAGAAAAACTAGCCGAGTTTCTTGGCAAAGATGTGGTTCATTTGTCCTTTGACTTTTGCCAAAATGTTCGTTAGTATGAAGCATAAACCTTGCAACTGATAGTTTCCCATGTGCGTTCATAACATTGCTTTGGGGATATCATCTTCCATACTTCAGATTTCATGGTACCCTTGAGATATATCCATGGAAAAAAAATAAATTTTCTCCTCAGAGTGCGTCAAACTGGTCCTTGATCCATGGAAAGGGAATCAATTTTCACTATCAACTTGTTCAGCGTCCAGTTGTGCACACACGTGCGTAAACCACAATCATTTTTTTTCACCAAAGGACTGGCGTATTGTACATAAAGCTACTTGGCTCGATCCACACCTTTGCAAGGTACTCTTTGATTCAGCGTTTGGCTTGGGTCCACTAGAATAAGGTGGTACATGGGTCCAAACAGAGGATTCACCTTCAGTTGTAATGGAATTGTATGACCCCTTTTTCATTTTGATGGAAGCCTAGCCGATGAGTCTTTGAATACATTTGAGAACTCTCCTTATAGATATTTCATCTCATATGGTGTGTCTTCCTTCATGTCATCTGTTACTATCTATAGCTAAGCTAGGAAATATCAACACCCTTGTCGGAATCGTCTCTTGACATGAATCTCACACAAGAAAGCATGGACTTTTAGTCAGGTCGGTGGCAAAAATCTACTAGGAATCAATTTTAAGTGACACCGTTCATTTTGGAGAATCAAGCATTTTTATTTCAAGGATTGAAAATCCTTCTTGTCATGGAGCCAAGGAAAGCCTCGGACCACGTCTAATAGGTCAAGAGGTTATATACATTCAATGTGACAATGTATGTAAAACCTGAAATGCAAATCATTACTGTATAGATACCGATCACGGGTACTATATAGTTGTCACCGATGATAACTGTGCCATCCAATGGCTTGCACTTTAGGCCCACCTGTCGGGTAAAATGTAGGCTAATAAAGCAGTCATACCCTCCAGTTTCAAGTACCCTAATACTCTTATATTTCAACAAATGGAAACTTGAGAATTGTAAAATATATGAATTAGACAAGATTACTAAGGTTTGAATAATTTTGTTAGTCCTAAATGGTAGAATCTTTATCAAATGGTACCTTGATTTCAACATTTTACAGGTAGAAAAATAACATTATAGTTTGAAATCCCTTAACCTTTCACATCAAACTTGTGTTGAATTATTTATATGGTATGCAGAATTCATTGAACAAAAATATGTATCACGTTCAATCAACTCAACAAACAATTAATATCGAAATCCAAGAGAAGTAGGGTAGTACATTTACGGGAGCACCAGCAAGATGTTGCATGGACTACATCCTCATGTTACCTCCTTTCTTTTGAGTGAGCAGGCTCGACGACGACATGTCGAGTTCGTGATAAACACATAATATAAATGATGGACTTTACAGCTCACATGATTCACCCACTCAAGTACATATCTTGTTTGAATATGTGAATTTGGCTAGCACCTTTTGGTCTTTAAATTTGAGAGGATCAGAATCGTCAACCAAAGGCACAGGAAACGTGATTGATCTCATCACTTTGAGGGCGTTTTCTTCAATCACTATGTCACACAAATCTTGCCCATTGGTCACTTTTGTCACCACTCAGCAAGTTCAATCATGCATCGTTTCCAGAGATGCAAGGTTTAGTGAGCAATACCGCTCAACATGTGTAGAATGGGGCTCAATAAGAGGAGGAAAAACAACATATGAATTATTACTCGTAAAGAACTGAAATGTTTTAGTATATTTATCTAAAAACATGAATCTACATGTGCGATTTAGTTTTTCCCTTGTGTGGTCCTCACTAACGTCACTCGCGGGTGGGGAAGTCCCATCCCATGACCCCGTCTGATACCACAGCTGGGTCCATTGCTCGGACTGTGGCTTCATCCAGGGCCCTGTCCGTGGCCTCTTTTGCATCATCTCCATGAGGTGTCGTAGCTTCAGCCATCGCCGCGACCTCTTGTCCACCATCAGCAACCTTATGGATTTGGGCCTTAGAGTGGTCAGACGGCATGTAGTTGTGGCACAACTATTCATAGAAGGTTACATTGCGATGCTCACTCGCTGCCTGTAGCTTTTCATTGTTGTGGTTGTGCTTGTAAATGGGGGCCTAGTGCCTACCAACCTTCTTGGATTGAGGGTATGCAGGCTAATTGTCCTTGATCCCATCTTGCCGTCCGGCTGACCCACTAAACTCTACAACATTTATGTGTTTGTCGCAGCCTTGCTATGAACGCACATTTGAGTGTGCATAAGATTAGTGCTTTGGGTTTTCCAAATAAACGTTCCTCATGTACTCATGCATTGCCCTCCAGGTTGTCCATGCTTGGTCATTTGCCATCATAGTGTCATTCTCATTTAGCTTCTTGTTCATTATACCATCACCCAAGTACTCTTGTAGTATGCACTTTGGGCACATGAATGTATAAGACCCATCTTCCTTGGTAAAACTTTGGGCTTCCTCCACAAGTGCGATGCACTCGCTCAAGTTGGCTTCGTGCAACTATGAAGCCACCTATAGTCCTTGATCTAGTGGAGAACATACTACGCGTCCTCATGCTTTGCACACTTCTTATGCAAGATCACATAGAAGACCTCCCACATAATAGGTTACCACATAAGGTGTGGTTGCTATGCGCCCCACTCCTTGACCATATACTTGAAGAGCTTGTCTTAAGATGCACCATAACAACGTCGCTCCACTAAACGAACAATGGCTTGTGGACACGTACTACATGCTCCATACGATTTAGCCTGTCAATGATCTTCACACCCTTCCAAAATATCTGCACACTATGGATTAAGGATGCGTTCATGACCTCCCATAAAGTCGAGCATTTCTGCTAGACGTCCCTACTACCAACGATGGCATCAACAGCTGCAACCCGCTGCATTAGGTGATGCATCTTCATCTTGGTCATGATGTACGCTCTACAACACCTTCTTCAGGTCATCGCATCGGCGTCTTGCCTCATGAGCTACCAGGCGCTATAGCTAGCGATCATAGTCGAGGTCCGTGATGCTCTACTTGACTTGGGCCAACCGGTTGGCAAAAGGGGACATTAGCTTTGATATTGTAAAAGCATCAGTGATAGTCTCTAGGGCCTACTAAGTAGGATCACACTATCCATGCACCTTTGCCAAATACAGGTGGGTAAGGTTTGTGTAAATGCCTCCCCAAGGTGTCCCACCTCCAGAGGGGGCTATCGTAAGTGACGATGAAGGAGTGGGTACTAGTCTCTCCCATCTCAGCCACAACGTAGGAAGGGGGTCCGCCACCACTCCTCCATGTGGTGTCGTACCTCCACCATTGGTGGTGCTCTTGAGTCAGCCCGGCTCCTATGCAGCCAAATCAATAAGCTTTTGTCGTATGTTTCCATTTACCTTCACAATTATGTAATCCAGCTTGTTCTCGTAGTAACCTTCATTGTGGCTCCTTTTGGCGTCTTTGCTACTCTTGGTAGACTCACTACAATCAGTAGCTTTAAGTGATCGGGTGAGCATCTTGCCCTTCTTGAGCGATCGGCTCGAGTTCACAACACGATGATGGAGATGATAGTGATCCTCGTTGCTTTCACAATCATCAACATCGTTCTCTTTATCAGGGTTCGCACCCAGATGGTCCTCCTTGAGTGTATTGTCCGTTGTGTGGAGTTCACCCATGTGCACGTCAACATGCTTGCGCACTTTCATGGCTTCCTCATGCTTCTAAGTTTTGCTTAGTGTAGCAAGGTTTTCCTTTGCCATAAAGATTTCCTTTAATTTGGTAATAGTGCTCGCGGTGAAGACTCCCAAACTTTGGAGTCCGCCAAGTGCATGTGGTGTGAACGACACCAACTTGCCCCTGTTAGTCTTGGATAGTCCAACAATTCCCATTCCATGGACATGGAATTAGAACATAAAAACTAGTGTGAGGATCATGACACGACCTCTAGGAGGTGTCGCCTCTTGAAGTCACCTTGCTTTCACGATTGGTGAGGCAATTGCCTCACCAAGGTGAGGTAAACTTCATCTTTATCTTTCTAGGCCACCACAGTCGGCACAATCATGTGGTAGAAAAATGTTATTCTTCTAAGCCGCCAAGGTCGGCAGAATCACATGGGTTCAAGCCTAAACCCTAAGCTATGACTCACGGCACTAGGTAAGCTAAATTTCGAAGAAATACAAAGCAAGGAAAAGAGTAATAGGCCAAAAGAAATTGAGCACCACTCAAAGAGGTGACAAGGAGGGGGAATAAACATTTACCAAGAGTTTGCACCCTTGTATGCTTCTCCCTCACTGTTATTCTGCTCTTATTGTCTAATTGTCTTCCTTGGCCTCCTTTTGAGTATTTTTCATGCATCCTACGCCCCTTGGGTACATCTTCCTTGAGAAAGTGGTATTGCTGAAGCCGCCAAAAATGTTCAAAGTGTTTTCCTCCCTCATTTTGAGTCGTTCTTAGGCCATGAGAGCCCCTGGCCTTGGGAAAAATTGCTCTCTCAATTCAATGGAGGGAAGAGGGAATCTTGAAAGTGAAGGCAAATGGGTGGTAAATACCCATTGCATCCAAGAAAACTCCACCCAACCCCTTCAAATAGAGAAGAAGCTCAAAGGAGTTGGGAGGTGGACGTAAAGCTCCTCAATTGTGTTATAAAGCACTTCTTAATGCTTGAAATGGATAACAATGGACTCCATACCCCCCTTTGGTGTTTCTACAATTGGTATAGCTACCCTTGGTATTTTACATCTGGCATAAAAACTAGGATCGTAGCACATTTGGTCGTTTGGGTCGTTCGGCTGTGAGAACCAGTGGAACGGGTCATGTCTCCAACTCCTACACTTAGGACATAATCGGAGTTTGATGAATGGCATCAACCACTCGCTCAAGGGGTTTTCCCCTCTCCTTCACTCTTGGGGGCAATTCTCATAAACCACCCATGCAAGTAGACTTGAATATTTCAAGTCTACGGAAGCACATTTCTGTTTTTATCTTGCCCCATCATCTTGAGTCCCAAATGAGGGGGATATTGCTTCGAACTCGTGAGATTTAAAAAGTTTTTTTGTAAATTCAACTCATATTTTCCAAAAAAATGTGCATTATATTTTTTCTGCATCGACACAGAATTGTCGGGTGCAAGGTACATGTAGCAATTTTGCGCCGATGCTTGTATTCCTCTCACGCCTCTTTTCCTTACACTCTATCCCTCGCCTCGCTCACTTGACAAGGCAGTGAGAGGTTAAGGACGAAAAGGGCTTAAAGCCACAAGTTGAAGCCCTCGAGGCCTTGCGGCCTCCTCGCCATCGATCAAGCAACCAGCTTGTTCGGCGAATGCTAGCACCTTAACGGGTGGCCGACCGGTCACTTGACCAGCCGTCGGTCACCTGGCCGGACTGCTATAGGTTCGCCGGTTCCAGCGGGTGGCAGGCCACTGGCCAACCCTTGCAATAGCTTGGGGTGGCTCACAACCACCATCTCTCTATCGCTACGTGGGAGGGCCAAACCAGCCATCCCACTGAATGTTTGACAAAGTAATGAACATAAAGTTTTTGTTCTATTCAATCAAGTTGAAAAAATTAGTTGATGTTTCAAATTCAAAAGTGGTAAGACCAAGTGAAAAAGCAAGTTGTTTGGTGGGTGCATGACATGTTGTTTAAATCTCACGTCTCATTATGCTACAATTTTCATTGAAGAATATGGTTGATTGACAACTAAGCATATTTCAAGGCCGTGCGATGTTCATATCTCATTTCATTCTGTTTTTGCCTCACTCATAATGCCTCCCAAGTTAAAATCTATTTAAACACCTTCAAATTTTGCCTCAAACACTCAGAATTTCATTTGAAATAAAAATCTTATATCTAGGAACAAATTGCTACATGAATGTAACGGGCCGAGTCTCCAGCTCCTGCTCTGAAGTCGTCGTCGGAGTTCGTCGAATGACGTTCTCAGTCCGCGTCAGGGGTTTACCCCCTTCGCAAGACTGAGGGGCAATCTTCATCAACGACCCAAAGCAGGGAGACTTGAATATTTCGAGTCTCCGGAGGCCCATTTCCGTTTTTAACCAAACCCCTGGTTTTGGGACCCAAATCAGGGGTTTTGACCTCGACCTCATGTGTTCGCACGAGTTATTTTGTTTTCAAATGAACTTTGATTTACGTTTTGTCGTTCTGGCGCGAAATCGCCGCGTGCGAGGCACGTTGGTGATTTCGCGCCAGCTATTTTGTCCTCACCCTCGCTCCCCCTATCCCTAGTCCTCTCTTGCTCGTTTGCAAGGAGGGCGAGGGGGGGCGAGGGCACGAGGCCACGAGGCCTCGCCCTCGAGGCCCTCGTGGCCCCTCAGCCGCCGATCGGGCTGAGGCCACGATTGGCGGCTGGCGGCTGGCCGGCCGGTGGCCGGCCGGTCGCTTGGCTGGCCGCCGGCCATCCAGCCGGCCGGTAGCGAACTGGCTGACGGCCAGCGAATTGCTGGCCGCCGGCCAGCCCTCACTGACGCGAGGGGTGGTGCGCAACCACCCCTCGCTTCAGCGAGGAGGAAGGACCGAACCGGCCCTCCCGCTACATTCCTCCCCACTTATTATGAACCGTCCCGGTTCATGAACAACAAGTAGGATTGTCAGTCAGTGAGTCATCACCATTGTGAAAGAAAATCAATAATTTCAATCACCAGCTAAACATGAACACGTGCATGGTACTTAGACCTAAGCTGCAGCTTGTAGGTCAGCACGGCTAGCGGCCTCCCCCCTTTAGGCTGGAGCGTCCATGCGACAACCATGTTGGGCGTCCCCAACCTCCTATGGTCGCTGTCCATGAATGCTGCCCTGTGGGAATGTTGTTCAATTTTTCCGCGTTCAGGTGGTACCTCCTGCCACACGTCGATCTGTGCGAGCTGCAAGCTCGCTCCAGTACTCGTTAACCACCCATGTGGACAACCGAGATTCGGGCTCCCATGAATTATGTTCAGGTCCACAACCGGCCCAATGAATGAGGTACTCCCTGACAACTCGCGACCGAAGAGTACGCTCTCGGTGCTGGAGCAGGCGGAGGACCTCGTATTGGCCGTCGGCAGCCAGGACTGCTGGCGGTGGCTGAACGGTTCCTTCTGCCGTGTATGGAGCTAGCAGGCTCACATGAAACATGTCATGTATCTTAATAATCGGCGGAAGTAGCAATCGGTATGCCACTGGCCCGATGCGTGCCACAATGGGAAACGACCCAATCCACTTCGGTAGAAGTTTTCTTGCCCTGGCGACTTCAGTCGAAGATTTTTAGTGCTAAGAAGCACTTTGTCACCGATGTCAAACGAGACCTCCCGGCGTCCTTTGTCGGCACATGCCTTTTGTCGGTGCCGAGCTGCTTGAAGGTGACCCTTCGCCTCCTGTAACAAGGAGTCGATGTGCTCGGAAAAGGCTTGAGCGTAAGGAGCCTGCCCTCCTGTACTCCCACTCTTCACCAATGAAGAGGGTACCACCGGATGTCGACCACTGTTCAACATGAACGGTGTGAACTGTGTGGACTCGTTCACCGAGTTGTTCACCGCAAACTCTACCGGTGCTAGGAATTCGTCCTAATCATGCATGGCAGGGTCCACGTACATGCGGATCATCTACTGTAGAGTGCGATTCATGCGCTCTGTTTTCCGTCAGTTTGAGGGTGAAATGCTATCGTCATTTGCATCTCACCGCCGAAGTACTCGTGCATCTTTTGCCAGAACTTACTAGCAATTTTTTTTATCTCGATCGGAGATAATGCGTAACGGCAAGCCGTGGTACTTTACGACACCCTCAAAGAAGAGACGAGCGGTCTCCTCTACGTTCACGTCGGTGGTTGTAGGAATGAAATGTGTCATCTTTGTCAAAATATCCACAACTACTAGTATTGCATTGTGGCCATGGGCCGTGTCTGTAAGACCTGTAATGAAGTCCATGCTGACGCACTCCTATTGAGTCCCAAGAATGGGAAGCTGCTGGAGGAGTCAAGCAGGCTTCTTGTTACTAGCCTTATTCCAAAGACATGGGTCGCATGTCATGCAATACTTACGAACATCGACACTCCACCCTGGCCACCAATAGTGGTCCGAGAGTGCCTGTCCGGTCTTTCGGGGTCCCACGTGACCTGCGACCGGCGGGTCGTGGAACTGGGAGATAACCTTTGCTCGAAGGTCTCCTGAGTTTGGCACAACAAATCGGGAAATGTTCTTCGTGCCAGAAGATTCCTGCGGCCTCCACCAAGCCATACTTGTCCATATTTCAAGAGTCTTGAAACCAAGAATCCACACAGTATCCCATCCGGATCCTGTTTACAAAACCGTTGTAATGGATAATCTCTCGTGGTGGTTGCCGAAGAGTTGCAGGGGGATCTGGTGGTTGTACGGTTCCTGTTGCAATGGCCATAAAACACCCACTGACCTCGGTGGTTGTTTTAATTTCTACAGGCTGTCGGCTTAGTGGATCGGCCACATTGATGCATCCTGGCCGATATTCCCATGTGAACGAGAATCGACTCAGGCACTCGCTCCAATGCGCCTGTCGTCTTGACAGGTTCGGTTGCGTTTGGAAAAACACCAATGGATTATGGTCGGTCACGAACATCACACCCCCTTCAGCACCCTCGAGGTAGCAATGCCACATCTTGAAAGTGTGTACTACCGCCAGGAGCTCTTGATCCCCAGTCGTATACCGCGTTTCCGCGGGGATGAGCTTCTGGCTCTCATACGCAACTGGGTGACCGTTCTGCATGAGGATGGCTCCAAGTCCTACTACCGACATATCACATCGAACCTCCCACGGTTGCGATGGATCCGGAAGAGCTAGGACGGGCGCCGTGGAGAGAAGCTCTTTGACCTTGAGAAAAGCGTTCTCGCAATCAGATGTCCATTCCCAGCGCACGTCTTTTCGCGTGAGCCTGGTTAGCGGTGCTACTAGGGTTGAATACCCTTGCATAAACTGTTGAAAGTAGTTTGCAAGGCCGAGGAAAGACCGGATCTGCCCAACATTTTTGGGGCGTGGCCAGTCCACAACGGCTTGGACCTTTCGTGGGTCGACACGGATGCCGTCCTTGCCGACGATGTGTGCAAGGTATTCGAGCTCATCTTGTGCAGACTTGCACATGCTCACTTTCGCATAGAACTTCTGTTCCTGAAGGATTGCGAGAACTTCGCGCAGATGTTCTATGTGCTCTTCCATTTATTTGGAAAAAATCAAGATGTCATCCAGGTAAACCAAGACAAACTGTCCGAGTTGCTTGGCAAACGTTCGGTTCATTTCTCCTTGGAAGTTTGCCGGGGCATTTGTAAGCCCGAAGCATAACACTCGGAACTGATAGTGTCCCATGTGCATTCGAAACATGGTTTTGGGCACATCGTCTTCCGTGATACGCATTTTATGGTACCCTTGAGGCAAATCCAAGGACGAAAATACTTTTGCACCTTGGAGTTGGTCAAAAAGGTCCTCAATCCGCGGTAAGGGGAATCGATTTTTCACCGTCAGCTTGTTCAACACCCAGTAATCCACGGACATGCGTAAACCACTGTCCTTCTTGTTCACAAAAAGGTTCGGCGCACCATACGGTGAGCTACTGGGCTCGATCCACCCTTTTGCAAGGTACTCTTTGATTTGGCGTTCGGCCTCTCGCCTTTCTACTGGGCGAAGGCGATACATGGGTGTGAACAGAGGAGTCGCTTCCGTTTGCAGCGGAATCGTGTGGCCCATGTGTCTTTCTGGTGGAAGCCCAGCCGGTGGGTCTTGGAATACATCCGAGAACTCCGCCAATAGAGATCTGATCTCTTGTGGCGTGTCTTCCGTCACGTCGTCCTCCACTTTCTGTAGCTGAGTCAAGAAGTAGCGACAACCTTGTTGAATACGTCTCTTGACCTGCATTGCAGACAAGCTGGCATGGACTTTGGGTCGGGTCGATGATAATTCCATACTCGAAATCAACGTAAAGCGGCGTTGTCCTTTTCGGAGGATCAAACGCTTTGATTCAAAGCACATTAGAGCCTTGTTTTCACGGAGCCAGGGATCGCCTAGCACCACGTCAAATGGGTCAAGATGGTTGAGTACCTTCAACGTGACACTCTGTGTGTACCCTTGAATACAAATTTTTGCTTTACAAGTACAGATCACGGGTACCGTACGGTTGTCACCGACAACAACTGCGCCATTCGATGGCTCGTACTTCAGACCAACCTGCCGGGTAAAGCCAAGGCTAACAAAAGAGTCGTCCCCTCTAGTGTCAGCAAGTACGTTCACAAGAGCACCAGCTAGGTGTCCTTTGAACTGCATCGTTATGTTGCCTCCACTCTTCTGAGTGAACAGACTCGATGACGGTAAGCCGAGTTTGTGATAAACACGGAATCTNCTAACAAAAGAGTCGTCCCCTCCAGTGTCAGCCAGTACGTTCACGGGAGCACCAGCTAGGTGTCCTTTGAACTGCATCGTCATGTTGCCTCCACTCTTCTGAGTGAACAGACTCGATGACGGTAAGCCGAGTTTGTGATAAACACGGAATCTATACGACGGGCGTCGCAACTCCCATGATTCACCCACTCGAGTCCACATCTTGTGGGCACGTGTGAATTCGGCCAGCACCTTCCAGTCTTTAAATTTTACTGGGTCGAAATCGTCGACTAAAGGTACAGCAAAAGTGATTGAACTCATCGCTTTGAGGGCGTTTGCCTCNCAAGGCTAACAAAAGAGTCGTCCCCTCTAGTGTCAGCAAGTACGTTCACAAGAGCACCAGCTAGGTGTCCTTTGAACTGCATCGTTATGTTGCCTCCACTCTTCTGAGTGAACAGACTCGATGACGGTAAGCCGAGTTTGTGATAAACACGGAATCTGTACAATGGGCGTCGCAACTCCCATGATTCACCCACTCGAGTCTACATTTTGTGGGCACGTGTGAATTCGGCCAGCACCTTCCAGTCTTTAAATTTCACTGGGTCAAAATCGTCGACTAAAGGTACTACGAATGTGATTGAACTCATCGCTTTGAGGGTGTTTGCTTCAATCACTGTGTTACACAACTCTTGCACAGTGGTTGGTGTCGCCATCACTAAGCAGGTTCGATCATGGATCTCGTCTGGTGATGCCAGATTTAGTGGGCAATGTCGATCAGCAAGTGCAGATTGAGGTTCAATGAGAGGGGAGAAAACAACAGAGAAGTTTGAACTCCAAAAACTCAAATTGTTTAACATCCTCGTCTGAAAACATGAACTCACACTCGTGATCCAATTTTACCCCTGAGTGGTCCCCACTGACGTCACTCAAGGGTGGGGAAACCCCATCCCACGGCCTGGTTTGTTACCACGGCCGGGCCCATTGATGCGACCGCGACCCTGTCCACGGCCTTGTCTGCGGCCTCCTGCTGCACCATCCCCACGAGGTACTGCTGCTGCAACTAGCGCCGTGGCCTCTTGTCCGCCACCAGCAGTCTCAGGGCACTGAGCCCTAAAGTGGCCCGGCTGCATGCAGTTGTGGCAGAGCCCTTCGCGGAAGGCTGCGTTGTAACGCTCACGCGCCGCCTGCAGCTCGTCGTTCTCGTGGCTGCGCTTGTTGTTGGGACCCTTGTGTCCACCAGCCTTCTTGGCTGGAGGGTTTGTAGGCTACTTGCCCTTGGCCCCGCCTCGCTGTCCAGCTGACCCACCAGCCCCTACAGCGTCCACGCGCATGTCGCGACCTTGCTGTGCACGCGCGTTTGGCCATACATGAGAGTTGTGCTTCGGGTTCGCCGAATACACTTTGCTCATGTAGTCGCGCAACGCCCTCTAGCTTGTCCAAGCTTGGCCAGTGGCTGTCGTGGTGGTCTTGTCCTTTAGCTTCTCGCTGGCAAGACCATCACGCATGTACTCCAGCAGAATGCACTCCGGGTACTTGAATTTCTGAGTCCCATCGCCCTCGGTGAAGCTTTCGGCTTCCTCCACGAGTGCAGTGAACTCGCTCAACTAGGATTTGAGCGAGCTACCCAGCCGCCTGAATTCCTTGATCTTGTGGAAGGCACGCTGCGCCTCCTCACGTTGGGTGCACTTCTTGCGCATGAACGTGCAGAAGGCCTCCCACGGCATGGGCTGCCACTCGAGGTGCGGCTACTCCGCAGTCCACTCCTTGACCACGTACTTGAAGAGTTTGTCTTCAAGCCGCGTCGTTGCAAGGTCGCCCCACTGGCTGAGTGGAGCCTTGTGGACACGTAGAATCAGCTCCATGCGGTTCAGCCAGTTGGTCAGCTTCACGCCCTTCCGGAAGATCTCCACACTGTTGAGGAAGGACGTGTTCATGACCGACCCCGAAGTCGTCTAGGTAGGCAAGTCGTCGCTGCCACCGGCAGTGGCATCCGCAATTGTGGCACGCTGCACTTGCTGCTGCATCCGCACCTAGGTCACGCTCTGCAACGCCTTGTCGAGGTCATTGCATCAACGGCTTGCCTCATGGGCGGCCAGGTGCTGCAGCTGGCGATCACGGTCAAGGTCCGTGATGCTCTGCCCGACGTGGGCCAGTAGGTTGGTGAACGCGAACTTGAGCTGTGATGTCGTTAGAGCATCGGTGATAGCCTCCAGGGCCTCGCGTTGTCCGTGCACCCTTACCCATTGCAAGAGGGTATGGTTTGCGTACACGCCTCTAAGGAGTCCCACCTTGCGGAGAAGACTATCGTTGGCGACGATGCCCGAGTGGGCACTGCCCTGCCCCATAGCGACCACATCGTAGGAAGGGGGATCTGCCCCCACTCCTCCAAGTGGTGCCGTATCTCCACCGTCGGTGGTGATCTTGAGTCGGCTTGGCGCCTCAGCAGCAAACTCCGCAAGCCTACGACGGCCATCGCGAATGGCCTTTGCGACGTTGTCGTCCGGCTCGTTCTCGTGGGAACTTCCCGTGTGAATGCTTTCCGCGCCCTTGCTGCTCTCGGTAGTCTCGCTGCCGTGGCCAGCTTCAGGCGATGCGTCCGGTGTCTTTTCCTTCTTGAGCAATCGGCTCGAGTTCGCCGCACGATGATGGCGATGGTCGCGATCCTCATCACCTTCGCCATCGTCGGCGTCGTGCTCTACGTCGGGGTCCTCCTTCGGAAGATCCTCCTCCATCGCATTGTCCGTCGCATGGGGGTCGCCCATGTGTGCGTCGACATGCTCGTCGAGCACCTTTGCGGCCTCCGCACGCTTCTCGGTGTCGCCGAGGTTGGCGTTGGTTACCTTAGGCGGAACGATTGCCTTAGGCGGTACAGTTGCCTTAGGCGGCACAGTTGCCTTAGGCGGTACGGTTGCCTTTGGGTTGGCAACCGTGCTCGCGGCGGCGGCTCCCAAAACTTGGAGTCCGTTGAGGACGTGTGGTGAGAACATCACCACCTTGCCCTTGTTAGCCTTAGACGGTCCGGCACTTGCCATCTTGTCGCTCGTGCAACTACCACGTGAAGGTCGTTGTGAGGATCACCCCACAACGAGGAGGAATCGCCTCCTAAGTTGTTGCTCTCACGATCGGTGAGGCAATTTCAATTTTGAATTTCTATTTTCCTATGCCGCCACGTCGGCACAAGGTCGTGGGTATAGAAACTAGTCCTCCTAAGCCGTGAGTCACGGCACTTGGTAGCAACTAGGATCTAGAAAAATAGAAAGTCACAATACAAGGGAGTAACAAGAAGTGTGAGTACCGCTCACAAAACTAAGACAAAGAGCAAGAAGACAAGCAAGTACGAGGTCAAGAATGAAAAGACTACTTTTCTTCTTGTCTTCTTGTCTTCTTGTCTTCTTGTCTTCTGGTCTTCCTTGGTCTCTTCTTGCGTCTTCTTGTCACGTCTCGCATCCCTTGGCGGCGTCCTCCTTGAGACGGCGGCATTGGGGGAGCCGCCAAAAGTCCCCAAGGTGTCGCCCTCCTTCTTTTTAGGGTGCTCTCAGGCCGTGAGAGTCCCTAAGCTTGGGGGGAGGCGCTGTCCCAATTTTGGATGGAGGGGTTTTGAAGGAGCCTTGAAAATGGAGAGGATTTTGTAGTTTTTGAGGGTGGGGACTCCCCACCCCGTCCCACAAAAATCTTCCTAGCCCTCTGAAAGTGAGGAGAGGCTGGAAGGAAGAGTCTCCACCATGCACAGCTTTTTTCAAGCTCTTTAACACACTTTATGGTGCTTCAATCCATGAAGTGTAGATGCCGTAGTCCCTTCTGGCGTTTCTGTTGCTGCTTGTAGTTGCCGGTGGCGTTTTATCTATGTCGTGGCCGCCGTTTGTGTCGAACCCTTGGTCGCAAGGGTCGTCTGTTTCTGATACCACTATAACGGATCGAGTCTCTTGCTCGTGCTGTGAAGTCGTCGTCGGAGTTCGCAGAATGGCATTCTCAGTCCGCATCAGGGGTTTACCCCCTTCGCAAGACTGAGGGGCAATCGTCATCAACAACCCAGAGCAGGGAGACTCGAATACTTCGAGTTTCCAGAGGCCCATTTCCGTTTTCAACCAAACCCCTGGTTTTGGGACCCAAACCGGGGGCTTTTACCTCGAACTCGTGTGTTCGCACGAGTTATTTTGTTTGTTTTATGTCGAAGTCTGTCGGAAACGAACTTCGATTTACATTTTGTCATTCTAGCGCGAAATCGTCGCATGCGAGGCATGCTGGCGATTTCGCGCCAGCTATTTTGACCTCACCCTCGCTCCCCCTATCCCTCGTCCTCTCTTGGTCGTTTGCAAGGAGGGCGAGGGGGGGCGAGGGCACGAGGCCACGAGGCCTCGCCCTCAAGGCCCTCGTGGCCCCTCAGCCGCCGATCGGGCTGAGGCCGCGATCGGCGGCTGGCGGCTGGCCGACCGGTGGCCGGCTGGTCGCTTCGCCGGGCGCCGGCCGTCCAGCCGATTGGGAGCGAGCTGGCCGACGGCTAGCAAATTGCTGGCCGCCGGCCAGCCCTCGTTGAAGCGAGGGGTGGTGCGCAACCACCCCTCGCTTCAGCGAGGAGGGAGGGCCGAACCGGCCCTCCCGCTACAATGAATTAACCAACATTTAAATTATTTCTTGGTTATTCATATAAAAATGTGCAAAACAGAACAAATAAGAATCGTCAACGTGCGTAAATTATTGAATGGGAAATTTTAGGATTGTGTTCTAATTACATTGAAATAGAAATTATAGATGGCCATGACTGTTGATATATTCCACATTTTTTACATTTTGGAAACATTTTGTAATATTTCAAACATGTTTACAGGATATTCCCCTTTAGTTTTGAATTTCAACCCTTCTTTTGTTCGAATCTTGGAATTCAAGACGGCATGAGTGGATATAAAAATCAAGTTAATCAGTAAAAATTCTCAATCAAATATTATTCTTCACATGTAAGAGTCAAATATCCTCTCGTATTTCACTCCCAAAGTTCCTCGTGGCAAAATGATTGGATTATTTTCTGCACGGTGAAATGAATATAGGTTAAGTTATGCATCTCAATTTGATCTCATTTTATGATTTTTGCATAGTTTCCTATTTCTCAAAATGTGAGTGAATAGTTTTCCGAATAGAAAGCAATGATGACGTTACCTTAATTATCAAATACCCTTTGTTTGGAATGGGATTCGTCGTGCAAGTGGGGACTAGGAGTATTAGCCTCTTTTCTTTTCAAAACTTGTAAGCTTGAAAATTCACATACATCAGTTAATCTACAAATCCTCACCAATTGATTTTGAAATGTTAGGTTTTATATCGGAGAAGGAAATAGATAAGCTATGGGAAAATCCAAGAGTTTGAAGATGCTTCTTACATGGAAAATTTGCTTATCAAGTGTTGTGAGTAAGAGTTAGAAATACAGATTTGGATGTTTTTGGGCAACCATACCTTAGCCAAAAATCTTCTCAATCTTCTAGTTTAATTTGTAAACTGTGCATGAAGGTGTTGCCTCATACCCAGATCTTACCTCAAACGTGTGAATGAGAACAAATTTTGAAGTACCCCCTTGTTTATATTCAAGGGTGTTGGGTTTTTTACTAGTCTAGGGAACTTTCTAGGCCCCAAAAAATTGTGCCAAGAGATTCTCTTTTTCACAAAGGCAGAGTCTAGTCTGTAACATGGATTCTTTTACAAAGTATTTTCTTGTTAAAAATCAATTGGTCCATTTCTATTTGAATCACACAAGTCAATTGTAGGTGTTTCATTTTTCCAATTCAGCCAAGGCCTCACACAACATTGATCATTGCAAAAAAAAAGCTCATCCCCTTTCCTACCGTAACGCATTTTGACGTTCAACTCTAGAGATAAGTCAAATTCCATTCAGTCATTGTCCGTCATTATTTTTGCCATGTAGCTTGATTTCCCCTTAAAAATGTATGGCATTAATAAGTTTTCAAATTCCCCTTAGTTAATCATGGGGTTTTAGGTTGTATTAAGTTTCACAGTCCTCCTACATCGCATGGTAAGGAGGCCTTGGTGGTTCCCTTTTACACAAAAGGAAAGTTCATATTCTAGACATTTGTCCCGTGCGTAGTATATGTTTTTGCGACATGTAGGTAGACGGAGGAGGTGAACCCGTGATTTGATTGTGATTTTCATTCTATGGATCCGTCGACTTTGTCTCAGATTGGTAATTATTTTGTGATTTGTTCAAGAGAAATTGCGATAGAATCAGCAAGAAACACATCGATCCAAGGTTTTCACACTTTGTTTGTTCCAAAAATGAAGGGAGCTCATCAAGATTTTGGAGATTGCACTGAAACCCTCTAAAATATGAGACAAGCTCGTTGGAGATCATCTCTCTATGGCTAGCATTTTATTTGGTCAGAAAGAAGATGCCCGAGCTAAATCGTGCTTGTTAATTGAGTTTCAAAGTCCACCGAAGCCATCGATTCATGTGGCACAACCTGGACAAGAAAGAATGATTGGTTTCAACCCTTACAATTGACCCAATCATCCATATAAAATATCCAAGAAATAAATTCTGAGTTTAATCCAAGCTAGAAATCAAATAGGGAAACTATGTATGTTGATATATATAGATAGATATATATATATATATATATATATCAACAGAAAATGGATAAAAAATAGGTTGAAATAAGCTCTCAAATGTCTTACTATCGTTTAACAACACATTAAGTATTTTTTTTATAAAACTTGAAATCTATTTATTACGGATATGGGGAAACATAGGATACACATAACAAATCTAAATATCATAAAATATAAGTTGAAAATAAAATGGTTAGAAATATGAATAATTACAAATTTACAACAAGATTTCTACATGTAAAAGGTATGAAAAATAAAGACAAAAAATAATTCATCATTTTAGATTTTCGAGTGCTCTTGGATTGTTATGTTAATTGTATTTTTGGTTGATTCAATGTGATAAGTTTTTCGTTCAATGAATTCCACATACCATATAGATTATTGAACTCCAATTTTTACGTGAACAGCTAAGGGATTTCAGACTTTGATGGTGTTCTTTTCACGTAAAATATGAAAATAAAGGTACTGTTTGATGCAAATTCTACCATTAAGCACTACAAAATTAATTCAAACCTAGAAAATATCATCTAATTCATATATTTTACAATTTGCAAGTGTCCATTTGTTGAAATCCAAGAGCATTAGGGTAATTATTGATTATAATATGAATAGTTGATTAAGTGAAATGAAATATATTTGTTTTGCTTCCTTTATTACGTATGAAGAACGATAACAACTTTCCTTTTTCATGAACTTTTCAATGTATGTTTATATTGTTATTCATATTTCTTACATATTGGATTTTTCTTACAAGAATTAAGTTTTTCATCTCCTTGCCTACATTTTGTGATACTTCATATGTTAATGTTTTCTCCCTCATGTGTATCCCACGTAGCACCAGACCCACAATATGTAAATGTTGCGTTTTTGCTATGTCTTATTTTTAGTAAGTGATTGAACACATGAGAGACTCCTTTTTTCTAATTTCATATCTTTTTTCCATTAAAGTGAGTGTAAGCATACTTTGTTACCCTTATAAATATGAACTTTTATGAATTTAGTTTTTATTTTTTTTTATTTTTTATAGTATTGGTAAAGTGGATGGTATGATTTTTTATGTTAGTTGAGATGTCTGCTTTTGGTTTCATCTTGATCACCATTTTCACTTGTAGAGGTTGTGCCACATGCATAGATTTTTGGTGTTCTCTAAAGTTGTTGTATCAGTTTATTTTTCAAATCCGAATGCACTTGACTGAAAATTTTCTAGAAGCCTTTCCGTAAAGGTGGAATTGAAGAAAGTTGGACCTTATGCGTTTCACAGAGAAATCCCTATGTTGGTCCGTTGGCGCGGACTGGCGATGGACCCATGATTGCATTTGGCGTTAAGCGGACTTCGGATAGGGTTCGGCCCTGCACGCGAACGTAACATAGGGCTTCTCTCCCTGATATCATTAAGAATTCACCTTGCGCTCGAGGCCATACCTCTGGTCGTTACCTGTCATCGGTGGGGTCCACGGTCAATTGCATGCGAGGCTCATTTATAGAAGTTCAAAGTTCAAATCGTATCAGTCGACGACTGGATCCTGAGATTTGCTTCATGGGGCTTGGAGGAGGAAGGTGGTACTGATAATGGAAGTTTCCCTACCTCGAGTTGCGAACACGCAGGGTGTGATTGGCGGACTTTGTTTGGCAATAGAAACTGGAAGTGCGAAACTTCCTAGAGCCTAGAATATTTGATGTCAGGAAAGGGGTCAGCGGGACTCGCATTGCCGCTCACCCCTCCCAGCTGGCCATTGATACGCGGAAACAGTGCTTAGGGTTGTATGGTCGCTTCTGAATTAGTATCGGAAACCTTTTTATTTGACCATCCGCCAACTCGACATGACGTTACCTTCATTGTGTCGTCGCTTGCCCATTCGGATGTGGGTCAGAATGCTAGTTTGCATACATTTTAGCATTGGGCAACTATGGGCGCGGCTGGTAAACGCTGGAATCCATCGTTGAACGGAATCGGACAGTTCTCTGCATATTCTGTTGGAGGACTTTCATTGTCCACACATTCCACCCTGGCTATCGGTCAGGAGAACAGTGCAGGCGGTCAGGTCCGGGTTAACCTTTTCCACATTGTGGACGAGCATCGAGCTTCCAACTATGAATGTTTGCACGTGATTGGTGGATTAGGGAATTGTTGGGAAGATTCTGTTCATCCATTGGTGTGCCATGTGGGGCCCGCCAGGATCGCTGAACAAGAGAAGAAAGAAGTCATTCCGGACGGATCGACGTGGAGGGCCGCGCCACCCGACGTGGACCACTTTAAGGCTGAAACACCGCGGACAGGAACGACTGCCCTTCGCTGGAATCTATCGTTGAGGACGCCCAACAACGCATTCTAGCGTTTACCAGCCGCACCCTATATGCGAACTGCTTGGTTTGCGACTCGCATAGACGCATCGCGACGATGGTAGGTGCCTGTTTCGCTTTACGGTATTTTAAAAATGTTGACTTCGGACTTTTATGTCTAGTTTATGCCTATTTTCAAGCCTCACATAAGCAACGGCCTGCCATTGGTGGAAACCAGCCTCGCATGAAATGTTCGAGCGACCGAGTAGACAGCGACCCTAATCGATGGGGACCTTATTGAGTTCTCAGCAGGTTGAAGAAGTTTCTCGTACACACACCATACTTTTCTTCGATTCAAACAAACAGGATCCTATTCACAGGCACGGACGAACAGTACCCAAAAATTTCCAAACAGCGAGGAACATCCAACCCACGGATCGTGCGGACTCCGAGGCCGCTCTCATTGCTCTAAGATGCATCTGCTGAGATCCTGATTCGTCGGTGTATTTGGAACTTTTTTGTGCCATTTCACCGGAGCTGTCGAAATCAAACAGAAGAGTATTCGTCCATCCGTCGGTTTCGATCCATGCGTGACATCCAATGGGACGGCGCTCCCAAGACAGGCCCCTTTGACTGACGAGGAAGGGCGAAGGCATCATCTAGCTACGACTTCCGACGGAAGGCAGCCCGCGTCGAGACGGGCGTCGATCAAGGCACCTCGGACAAATTTATCCTTCAGCATTACTGGCCACGTTTGGAAACGCCTCACTAGTGCAACCGAGTAAGCAAAACAAAACATGTTTTGGACAACTGATGCTGTGATCTAACAGGCACCCGGGTCGAAAAATCGAATAACGAGGTACGATCCACAGCCCAAGAGGCAAGAAACAAAACATGGAGGAAAGCGAAGATTGTGGACTGGTTTTCTTCAACCATCCGGGAGAAGACAACGACCAAGATACACCATCGGATGCATGTGTTAAGGGGAGCACATTGTCTTCTACACAAATCCTAACCGTTACCTTATGCAGTTGGTGGATGAAACCGAGTACAAAACTTCCTCTATTCTTCACCACTTTCGTCTTCATCAATGAGAACCATCGATCCTCCTAAAAAGACCAAACCGACGACCTTGTTCCTAGTCCAGATGAACAAACCTTTCCCAGAAGACATCCAATCTCATGTCAAAGTAGGGAGTCCACATTCTAAGGCTGTTCATCTCCTTCATTTTCGCCTTATTCAATTTCAATAGTTGTGCATTTCCAGATGTGACATTTGCCATGTCACTATGACACAAAACAAAAACAATTATGAGTTGACAAGGGTAAATGAACTAGAAAGCGTTTCATATCCACCAAGTTGTGGCATATATATTTACCACTCAGCATACACGGCTATAGGAGGCCGTGCGTAGAGTTCGGTAGATTGAGAGGATTCCACAAGCCCCTCTCTGTTTGAAAAAAAGACCTGGACATACGGTTGTGCTCTCTTCTCCAGAACGACCGAATCAAATCCAAGGTGGCCAGCCAGATTTTTGTCTTGCCGTAAGCAACACGCTGGGTAGCTATTTCAAGATATTTAGCAGATACCAGTTCTCTTGCCTCTAGATTTCTCCTCAAAGTGCGTCACGCACTTCCCCGGAATCCTCGGCTACTCTTCTTCCCTCCAGCAATGCGACACTAAATGGACCGGACAGGTGTCGAACACTTTGCGGCCAAACGTATGTTTTCTTCCAATGGACAGCTAATGGGCAGGTTTGGAAACGACCCACTATTCCAACTCAACTGGCAAAACTGAATTTTTTGGACAGCTTTTGAATGTGGACTTCCTGCTTGGATGAAAAAGTGAATACCTTTCGGTCAAGGTCTATATTTGTGGACTGTCGCACGTGTGCACTAGATCTATGAATTCAGTCTTCAAAACTATATCACTGACCATCCTTGTTGGAGACAAAAGAGGACAAAGGTAAAGGGATGTTTACACCATATTTCATCTACCAACCGAAAAAGGCAAATTTTGGGATTCTAAAAAGGATAAATTGCTCCCCTTTCTTATGACATACGTCCGGCGGTTCATCCATGTGGTTTTCTTATCTAGTATAGTCGAGCCACAGGGGCCATGGATCCCACCTCTCTGATTGTTTCTCCAGCTACCCTTTTTATCGTAGCATCTTTTGTTCAAAGCAAGTTTTTTTGTGCTTATTCAGTTGCACTAGTGGGACATTTCTCGTTGTGACCAAGCTACGTATGGTTACGTCAAGTAGACCATGTCGTGTTGCCGACTGAATTTTGAAGGTGTTATGGGAAGTAATTTTTATTCTGGTTATCTCAATTATCCGAGTTTGAATCATGGGCCCTAGCTAGGGGGGTAGATGAGTTAATGCCCAAAAAAAATAAAACTACCTGTTCTTTGCCCCGCGGTGTCAACACTCGCTCGCTTGTGAAGTGCCTTTGGATGTTCGAATTTCACACCGCAAATCGACGGTGCGCAGCTCAAGTTAGACATCAACGGACCACCAATGCTCCAGGCGATGTGTTCATTGAGCCTGTGCGTGTCAACAGGCTGTGCGCACCAAGCATTAGCACGGTGCAAGGCAGACTCTTACGACACTCCACGGTCTCCTCGCTCTTACAGCTTGAGTGAGGTAGGCGTGGAGGTGCAAAAGGCAAATTCGTGCATTGTGTTGGTCACCTTCCACCATGGCCAACATAATCACTTGTTGCTTTGAAAAGTGCTCACTCGAAGACCGTTCTTCTCATGTCCAATGCAAGGTCGCGCGAATTCCTCCTCACGTACCCAAGGTGAAGCACGACATCAACTGTCCTCGCAAGCATCGACAAGTCATTGACGTCCTTGGTGGTGTCGGACGAGTCACAATCCACCCTTCTTCCTCCCTCGAAGCATCTAGCTCCAACACCACCATTTCTTGCACCCCATCCAGTTCCGTCACCCGCGGCGGCTACACAAACTGGATTGGATGGGGCCACTTTCATCACATCAACGATGCGGTGCAAAAGAGCACCACCATCAACATCGCCGTTGCCAATCTACAACACGTGTGGCGTGGCCCCGAGGGTGCATGTCCTTGTGACAAGCTTGCCCCCTCCATTGTTTATGGATGGTACGAGGGTTGCTCAAAGAACCCACATCCGCACATCATGGATGCCGTCCGTAAGGCGCCCATGGAACCATAACTGGATGGCGCACCGGATGCAACTCTCCCTTCCGGCATGCGTGGACGCCGTGGCTTCTATGACTGCCACCTGCTCGTTGTTGAGGCCATCGGGGAGTTGAAATGGCTCCATGGGATTGCTGTCCCCATTTGCTGGTTGACGGCCAAATCTGTGATCCGCGACGTCGTGGAGGACTTTTGTCCCCGATAGTTGCGGGAGAACGAAGGCGTCATCTCCTTTGGGAAGACGTGGGCCCATGATTTTGTGGAAAAGGACTTGAGGTGGTCGTGGCGCGTGTGCGCAACCTCTGCCCAAAAGTCTCGTCCGACTTTGAGACGCGGGTCCACAACATGATGATCCATCTTGCCGGCATTGTCGCGGGGTATAACATGGTTTCGGCCTTCATCGTCAACGCCAACCACATCAGTGTGATGGTGGTGCCCTAAAGCAATAAGACATGGGCACTTGCCAGGGGTAAGGAGGTCACAATTGTGGACGCCGACGACAAGAGCTAGTTCACGGCCGTTGTTGCATCCTCTATGGACGTGGACATGTTACCCATATAGGTAAGCATATCTCCTTTGCTTTCTTGTTGTCATTTCTCTTCACAAAACCAATGGGCTTAGCATTAATATCTGCTTGGTCGAGTGTGCAGGTTATTTTTACCGGCATGATGGCAACCTTGCAACATTTTTGGTCGCGTGCTCCTAAAGCGAAGGAGCCTAGGTCGCACTTCACGCTAAAGCAAAAGCATTAGGCCAACAAACTGACCATGCGGGAGTGATTATGTTTTATCTTGAACCCGTGGTACCGCCGCAAGTGTGTCGCCTCGGGTAAGGAGACGAGTGGTGCATGGTGCTCCTTGATGCATGGCGTACGCAATGCACCGAGGCATTACGGGCATGGCTCAAGGAGACCTTCCCGTACGTAGTGCCGGTCTACATCCCGGCTGGTTGCACCTCTAAAGTGCAACACGCTGACGACAGCCTCCAATGACCCTTAAAGGCTTGCATAACGGAGCGTTTCTTGCAATGGATGATGGTAAAGTCCGACATGCCAGCCCACGCGTGCGCTTCCCCCTCAACAAATGAAGTCTTACATGTTGGAAGAAATGAAAGACACAATCACAAGCACTTGGTCCAAGTGTGGGTACGACACCATTTTCACGTGAGAGATGCAAGTTCTGGCATTGCGCCATTGTTTGAGCCGCGCCCAATACCTAGGCGACTTGGTCCTACCTGATGAGAAAGAGCATGTTGGTGTATGGGACCCTAAAACCTATAATGTTTTTTGGTGAACCATGGAACTCGCAAGCCACTCGACCCACCTTCTCCCCCATCCCTTCCCACCCCCGGCAATCCGCCACGTTTACCCCGACGGATTCCCCTTGCTTTGTCTGTGATCGAAGCGTGAAGCAAGGTCCACTCGCCTACACACTGACCACCGCCACGACCTGATTTAACGAATTCTTTAAACCAATGAGAGATAAACTTGTTTTCTAACCGGCATAAAACGAGGGATGCTTAGGGAATATCTTCCCGGTGGCTAGGGAGACAGAACTAATTAATGGACTAGTCCCATAATTTATTTTTTTGTTTCTGAATTTAGGAGGCAATATGGTAGATGATTCACATGGATAAGGTGAGGAGGAATAGATGAGGCAAGAAATTAGGACACATGGATACTTACTTTTAAGTAGTAAGTGTACTTCGATGAAGAGTGTCGAGGAAGTCAGATGCACATATACAATGGCAAGAATCATAGTGAGATTGTTCTCAATCTGAGCGACACATGTGATGTCATGCCAAGAGTAGTTGAGGAACTCTGTAAAATCTTGGGAATTTCAAAAGTATCGAGATCTGGCTTTACAAAAGTCTAGTGCCATCTTGAAGTTGACCAGACAGTATCAAAATGTAACAAAAAATTAATACAATTTAAGATACCTTTGTCGACCATTCCAGAAAAGTTTTTGAAGGTGCCACAACCTTGAGGACCGAAACACCAAAGGTCGTGGCCGGTGGTCACAATGTTCTTGACCGAACAATGCAAAATACCTAAATTCGTAGCACATTCGGCCACAAATATAAGGAAAAAAATGCCCACTCATGGAGTTTAGGGACTTGTGTACGTATGGGAAATAACATGGAATAGCTGGAATAACCACTTTCCCAAAATGGTTGAACCCGCAATAACCATGAGTAACTTTTTTATGACTGCCATATTCAACACTTAAAAATGAAAACACACAATATCCACAAAATCTGTCAATTACCATGGCATGTCCAATATATCGAAAACGTAAGCACAATACTGGAGTAATTATTTTTGTTTGAGCCATATTTCAACTAGGATTTTGAGAATGACTGCCCATTGAGCATGGACATAGCCGGCGCTTGGATGATGTTGATCAAAACTCATTTGCCTTTATCTAATAGTTTCTCAACGATTATGTAATCTAATACTATCTTTGTTGATGGTGGAATAGAAATATCTGACCTCTTGACTCTTGTCACATACACAAATTACCACTACTAGTAATTGATCTCAATCAATGTTGTCGAGTGCAGCACCAAAATGTACAGTATGGATCACACACTACTAGAGCTTTATCTTCATACATCTGTTGATGCGGATCCCGCCATCCTCTCCACCTTCTGAGCAGCCCTCGTATAAAATCAAGCCTTCAATTCCACTCAAACGGCAGCAACCATTGCCACAATTGCGTTTGAATCTACAGTTGTCCATTATTGCGGAGTGGGCCACTCTATGTGGCCCTTGTCTTGAACCCGTTTGTTTTATCTGCTCCTCTCTTATAAAAACAATGGCAGCCACAGCAGATAGTAATTGTAGCTAATGGCACCTTCATTCTCACAATAATGCCGTCAACTTCTTTCATACTTGGTTCCATCAACAGAGTTACACAACATCTGCTACTATTGCCCCTCTTGTTACACCACGACCACCACCCACGCTTCTCCAACTACACATATGTGGTAGCGGGCACCTTCCCCACGATAGTTCAACCCATCCTTGTCGCCATCATGGCATCACCATTCAAGTCACTACCAATTAAATTACCCCCTAATGAGGAGAAGGCTGGCATTAACAAATACTACATATCCATGTGATAAGGAAAATATTTTCATGACGATGTTTGTGAGTATTAGCGTTAGTGTCATGTCCGTGTGATGTGCGATTTTGACTTATACGAGGCTTCCACTGAATACGAGCATGTTGAGGAAGAAATTAACACTCAAGTCTACATGGCCTATGCCATTCATGATGGCGGCTTTGATGAAATATCTTAAATTGAGGGATCACCAGCAACACCCCATGCTACCCATGCTACTACTTCAGCCAATGATGTATAGCCATCGCAACGTTTCTACCACCATGCTTCTAATTGTGGCAAACAAATTGTAGGTAATCACAATTTTGCCACATCGGTTGCTTCCTTTGGGCTCGTACAAATCTAAGTGAATGTTCACCTACTCTCATACCAATGCAAACCAGGGGGACGCTTGGCATGCAAGTTACAAGCCGTGTCCTTGGGATAAACCTTAGACCCAATTCCTTGGCATATAGACCGACTCTAAAGATGTCGTACAACCTTCTCTTTGTAGTAACACTGATGATAGTGACTAAGGTTCTCGCTATTCGACTCTTCTAGGGATATTTGCAAGAAGTTATTTTGTGGGATACTTGGACATTTATACTTGGAATGTAAGGAGATTTCGGCACGAAATTAGTCCATAGACGTAATAGATCAGTAAAGAGAGACATACAAATTCTTGAGTTAGATTTGCATGCCTAGAAGAGCCCTGAAGCTACCTTATGTACCAGTCCCGATGAGCGAGGCAAGAGCCCCTCAGCACTCTGAAGCCTTCTACTAGAATGCAATAGTGTAGAAAATAAATGAATCATATACAACACCTTGTAATATTTCGAGCACACCAAAGAATGCCTCAATCTATGGATAAACGACTATTGTATGATCACTTGTGTACTCCATGCATAACAACCACTAACAGCACCACAAATTGGCGTCATGGCCGTCCAAAGCATCTTTGCTTACAATTGCACATGGAGCTGCCATCCTAAAGGATCCATGTCCCCTAATGAACATTGCCTTGTTGGCTAAACACCCGTCAGGGGCGCATTGGCTATTGTGGGAAAAAACTTTGGTCTACCGTGCTCGGTGTCAAACTAGTACGTCACCCACTTTCTTTGGGTGCACCTGTACCTTTTCACACTCGTATCTTTCTTGTATTCATACCAGATAACTTGGTCCTTTCATCAAATATGCATGATTTTTCATGAGAAGTAAAATAGTTCTGTCAGAACATGCACACGAGGTTAGCATGATGATATAATCACCACCTCACCAGGCTATGCCCACAACATAGGCACAATCTAGGCTACCCTAGTTTGCCTCCTCCTATTCTTCCTTTGACGTCCCCTCCCATCCTCTCTCCTGCTAAACCTGAAGGTAATTGTACTCTTCTCACATGACTGTCTTACCAGAATCACATGGAGGAGGGAAGTATGCTCCGGAATTGTTACTTTCATCCCCCCCATCCCCGTAGTTGTCCTCTTTGGCAAAAGACCATCCGTAAGATGGTCTTTTCATGTTCATACTACATGTAACATGCAACAACAACTTCATATACAACACCTCCAGCACGATGGACACTCACATTGTTTGCCAATGGAGGTGTAGTACAATTTCATGTAGTTGTATTATCAAGTTAGTAGAAAAATGGATTGGATGGATGGACGGATGGATGGATGATTTTGCAACGCGAGCCGCACATAATACTGTTGGATCTGAACAATGCGTATTTGTATGAACCTTTTCATGCACCGTATGCAGATAAATTATTCTGTGGGGTTTCTCTGTCCATGCGTGTACCCTGCCATGCATGATCATGGCTGCAACCAGGCCGGCCCAAGTGGCCCATTGTTATGTGAAATGGGAGAAGGTTTAGGATCAACGTACACCCATTAGAATCCATGCGTGTCAGGCATGGATCCACAATACTATTTGTAATTTACTGGTTCAATAACTGAAATACTCAAGCATGTGGACAGGGGACCTTCAATTCTAGTGCCTACAACTGAAGGACTTCTTTAACAAAAATACTTTTTGTGGGTTGTTCGTTACACTAGGGACAATGGTTGTGCTTGATCCTTTTGCTATCAATGTGTATTTCCTTCCCATATTGAAACCGTGAAGCAATTAATTCACTTTAGATGGTTCCTTGACACCATCGCTAGCAATTGCAAGAGGAGAATAAGGACTCAAGACTACATATAGTATGAAGTGGTAGATGGATTATAAGTAGTACGCACACAAACACCTATGAGAGGAAAAGCAATCGTTAAACATTTTAACAGTTTTCTAGGTAGTGTGCCCAACTTTGAAAACATGGAAGTACAATCGATTTAAATTTTCTAGTGGCATCACTTTGACAAGATTCTCAACTTCTCCTCAACATGTGGGGGAGGCCTTACTTGGCAAAAGTGTGTTGTGCTCTCCTTCTAGTGCTCCATGTCGAGGAAGTGTACAAAATCCTAGGACAAGTAGGGGATAGTTTTTCCACACTGACCTTGTATGCTTTCCTAGGGTTCTTCGCACAGAATTTGTGCATGGTATTTGAGAGATACGTGTCTAAAGCCTTGTACAACCCTTTTCCTTATGAGAGATAATGCACGTTTCAACATCTATAGTTAAGACATAAGCATGAACGAGATGAAAAAAAATCCCACATCTTCTCATTCTCTATGGCAATGAGTATCCATGTCATATGCATAGCATGATATTTTGTGTGAATGTAATGTGCCGGCACTTTCTTATGCCCATTCTTCTCAAGCTATGCATGTTCTCTCATAATCATACAAATATGCCAATTTTGTTGTTGTGACAACACCACTAGTAAAGAGTTCTGCATTGCTTATGCATTTGTACTTCATCACACTTGTGGTGATTCCAGGGGTGCACATGCAAATTATTCATTAGAAACCCTTCCAAAATACATTTATGATACATCTATGTTGTGGAATGTAAGTAAAATGGAGTGATTTATATGTTTCATTTTTATATGATTGCTATTCATGTACAACCAGGGTATTTCTTCTAACACATCATTTGGAAGTCCTTGATCTTCCTTGTTTAGTGAATGCGCCACAAGGACTGGCATTTCCCATTATTCGTATATGTATGATGGTGAATTGGTTTCAATTTGTGTTGTATATGGCAACATAATAGAATTAACCATATGAACTTGTTCGAGAGGTGCTTGTTTTTCAAAATGATTTCTAGAGTGCTGTAAACTGACAGACAAAGTTTTTTTTCAACTACATCTTCGATTGATGTTTTTGCTAAATCCATTTTTAACATGTATATTGTTTAAATTTCTAATGATGTGAAAAAAATCATTGACAATCATAAAATTTTTAAGATTTTGGCAAACATATTTGATTCGAGTATTCAAATCAATTTTTGTGAGATGGATTAGTGGTGTGAATTTCAAGATATTTTTTAAAATGATCCTTGAGGGATGAGATAGACGTCTCACCCACTCCTTTGTCTGCTAAATGGATGTCTAAGATTTGGATTGTTGATGTTATAAATGATTTGCCTCAAATTGTGGTAGAAATATTTGTTTTGGCTCAATACCTTCTAATCTTAAGAATTTATTTTTTTTATAGCAATTTGATGCATTTACCCTATGGAATATATATATGGTTAAGATAAGATGGTGTGCATAATTGAGATAAAATGGATGAAATCTCTTAGTTAGTATCAACCTATCCACAATACTATTACAACCATCCTGAAAACAAAAGGAAGGATGACCTAATCGTCTAAAAACATGATTGAATAATTTTGGATTGAGCAAGGAATGGGCTACTTGTTTTAAATGGTCTTTATTTTGTATGAATTCAATATTACAAGGATGAAATTTATTGTGGAACATTCTACAATATGAAATATTACCAGAGCAATCAAGTATAGATAAGGTTATATCAATAGCTTTGAAGTTCTCATGTATGCACAATTGTGACTACTTAAGGAACTACAACAGAATGAAATATTCTAGTGTAGTTGTTTAAAACGAGCTTAAATTGAAAGTTAGATGTATCATATTAATGCAGGCAGAAGAGATCATAGTTTTATTGACATGTTACATAAAATTTCACCTACAAGTTTCGCCATCTCTTCTCCTATATGAAATAAAATCAAGAAGTAATTATGTCTTCAATGCAATTGTTTGCATTGAGAATAGGCGAATAGACTTCGCACACTATATCCCTATTGAGGTGGATATCCATCATTGATAAAAAGAAAAGGCCGTGCTGTGAGTGTGTTTATTTTATTTTTGCCTAGGGAACAAGCATGTTGGGCTCAAACATTTTTGCAATGCCCTTCTTGTAAGGTGGCATTCTAATTTTTAGCACATGGGAAAAAACCCAGGTGTTTTATCAGTGATTTTTGTATGGGAAACTAGTGCACAAATCTCATGCACTAGCTCTAGCATTGAGCCTCCTATACGGACGGGGATCAAGAACTCTTGTAAGTAAAAAATTTGTACTGACTACATGATGGGTGTATTTTTGCATGGGGAACATGCGCATGATCCCCATTCACGACATTAAGGCTTTGGACCTTTCCATTAACGTGGAGGTCCAATCGTGATAAGGTATAGAATCAAACATTGAGTGTGGTCATTGTATACTTATGTTGGTAATGAGGGCACTATCCTCATACACTATCTTCACGTAATAGGCCCCCATAGATGCATAGTGGTTAAACCTTTAACACATAAAATTATCATAATTCAAGTGTGTGACTACTATATTTTTGTATGGAGGATTTCAAAATTTCCTAATGCACTTACCCGGCATGGTGCACGTTTTGTACGGGTAAAGGTCAAATATCCCATGTAAGAAACATGTATGATTTTTGTCCTTCGTTAGGGTATGAAGCCTGTTCCTTCATAACGAATAAGAAAACTGGTTTCACACAATACCTTCATGCTCAAGATCCCTTTCAGTGAATCAACATTCCATGTAGGACAAGATCTAGCACTATGTGTGTGATAAGTTTATTTTTGCAGAAGGAATGAACGAAATACGCTTATTATCTATCCTCATACACTAGATCCCCTATATAGGGTTGGGATTCCAAAGTTCCATGCTTGTAAAAAATTACGTACTACATGTGTGATCTGTGTCATTCCGTGTGGTAAGGAAGTGCAATAGGTCTCCTATTTGGGGTGGGGTCACAATAATCCATTGAAGGAAAAATCATGCACTTTAGGCATGATAATGTGTCTTTTTTATGGGGAATGAGTACCTCCTAACATAGGACCCGCACAAAGGGATGGGTTTTGAACATTTCATGTAAGAAAAAAACAGTTTTTGAGTGCATGATTACTACTTTTCAATGTGAATGATGAGCACATTATTCTCATACACTACTCGCACTTTACCTCGACGTCTTCTTGTTCAAAAGTAACATGTTACGTGTGTTATATGTGTATTTTTGTATGGTTAAATAGTCCATTCCATGATATATTTCTCCCATTAAAACCTTCATTGTTGGAGGTATTTAATGTCATGTAATACAAAATCATGAAATTCATTTGTAAAATGGAAACAGTTACATCATCGTCATACAATATTCTTGAACACTAGATTTTTGTGGGAGTAGAGGTAGATCATCGTGCTCACCATAATATCACGTAATGAGTATGTGATTAGTTTATGTTTTATACAAATGAGAAAAAATCTCTCATGCACTACCCTTGCGGAGTTGAATCATCCATTGAATGTGTGAACAGTGACATTTGTATAGGAACAAGAGATTGCTCCCATATGGATGGGGTTTAAAAATCCATGTGAATGAAACACATGATTATTGTATTTTTTCAGGGGAATTGAGTGCACTACCCTCATACATTGCATCTACACACACACCCTAGAGAAGGATGGAGCTCCAATGTTTTGTGCAAGACATAATTACTGACTAAGAACGTGATAAGTGTAATTATAGTAGGGAGAAATTCTACACATCCCTTATACACTACCTTAAGGGATAGGATCTTTTCCTACGAATGAACATTTGATAGATTCATGAAGGAAAAATTCCACACCATACAGATGTATGAAAGAAAAAATAGTCAAAGTGTCCTCGATAAACAAAAATATACAACCTCCTTCCATCCATGTAAGTGAAAATGCCTTGCTAAACTATTGTTTTAATGTAACCTTATCGCGTTATGTCTTCCAGGAAGCACATGCTTTGAAAGGCTAACAAAGGTTCTTGGGAAAAGGTACACCTAGATACTGAGTGTGATAAAGATATGGCATAGTAACCCTAGACCGTAATATTAGTAAAGTGTGCATTAATTAGTGCATTACATACTAAAGGATTTATGAAGCTCATTGATTTGCTTGCTTTTTCAAGATGAATTAAGCGCATGAATAATGTTTTCAATAAAAATGTAAATGTATAGCCATGGTTTCAATATCCTAGGCCTCGTCATTCATCATTCACGACCATTGAATATAAAAACTTCCAATTCCAAATTTTTAACTTGTATTGGAGTGATTCACATTTGGATGCATTTTCTCACATTACGTGATTATCACCCACAATGTATGCAAGCAAGCTCCATGAACAGATCTCGAAATGCCTCTAGTCATAAGCCCACTAGAGAAACACTTTGTGATGATCCATACATATTATTCCATGTCATTTTATAGGTATGTACTTACTTTATCATGTGTTACAAATCGTGTCAACCTAAAGGCCATTCAGGCCCATGTGAGAGGATTAATGTAGCCTCTGTTGTAAAGGATTTGCCACAACTAAATTCTTTTGAAACTACAAGAAGTTGATATAAAGCAATAGTTTTGTCTGATTGTGCATCCTAATGTCCTTTTCACAAGCCTTAAACCAGACTTCTTATCACCCCATCTAAAAATGAAACCGTTTAAGGGGTTTTCAAGAGAGGTCTTTTAGTATTATATATCAACATTACTCGTTTAGAGAGACATTAAAATGAGTGTGTATGAGCACTTTGCAATCATGTTCTTAGGACATATCAAACCTTATGAGGATGAATGAAATCTTGGAAACAAAGTTAATTGATGATTAGAATGAATTCAAAATGAATATTGATTTAGACATTCAAATATTAGAAATAATGATGTCCATAATCCTCTTGTTTTCACGTGTGTGATTATATGGATAGTGCTCATGGAATGCTATATGGTGGCATCAAACGTTTGATGCAACTTGCTTCTTCTTGTGATATAGGAAATAATGGTGATCTAAGGCAAAATGTATGTATATATATATATATATATTGGCCTCCTTTTCCATATTGATGACCTTGAAATCCATCCATTGCCAAAGCTCAAGAAATTCAGTGAGGTGGTGTTATCTAATTGTTTTCACAAGTGAATACGTTTATGCAATTTTGATGAGAAAATAGAGTGAAAAAGTGGATTAATCTCCCCTCTCATAGTGAAATGGAGGTACAGTTATAAGTTACATAGTCTATTTACACATTTGTGGTAATGATCCTTCAAAGTCCTTTTGACGAATTCAATTTTAATGCTGAACAAACAAAAACAATTTGAGAGAGCAATTTAGGTATTTTCATGAAAAAGGATAGTTTTGCCATTTTTTCATATACAAAAACATTTGTTTTGATCCATATGAAAAACGTGATAAGATTTTGTAACAAATGAAAAAATCTTTATTCGCTTTACATTGGAGAAATATTGTACAGCCTTTGATACATAAAAGGCATAACATGGATTTTCCCTTGCTACAACATTATCTAGGATGCCCTTATTTTCTTGAAATCTATGACAAGGTCTAATGAGAAGATACCATTTGTTCTCGGAACGGACACAATTGGACGTGGTTCCACGGTGAGGTACTTAATTGTGCAACACTTTCGTGACAGTGTTATTGTGGTTGTGTATTTGAAAAAATATTTGCATTACATTTAAATGTTTTGTACTCTAATCATACATAAGATTTCTCCTGTGTTAGCATATGCATGTATAGATGAATTTTCTCTCATTAATGTGCATGCGTTTGGATAACGGTCCTTTTATGTGCCAAAAAAATATTAATCAGTAGAAAAACGCTTCTAAGTATGAGGGATGTATCGTGTGGATTTAAATGTTCAATTTTGTGGTGGATGTTCTGCGCTTACCTTAATTTTTCTTAATTTATCAAAAATTTGTTATTTATTATGAGCACCTTTCACATATGTTAGTGAAAATGAACAATTTAAATGACAATATACTCATTGACATGGACTTAGCTATTAAAGTAGTTAGATTCCATACTCGTTGTGGAGACTGAAATAGGTAGGGCATATAATGAGTTTGCCCTCCATAGGACATTTGCCCCAATGTTTGGACGATGCAAGCCAACGGCTACAAGCCGTTGGGTAGCTGCGCGCCATCTTCTACCCGTTGTGATGGCGTTTGCGCGTCTCCTGGACCGATGCCTCCTCCTTATGTAGGTCATTCTCATGTTTTGTAGGCAACTTCTTGATCTATACTATTTTCCTTCTCAACATGGCATCGAGCCAGCTGAACTTCCTCTTCTGTTTCCGAGTCCGCTTCCGCTTCTTCGCTTCGTAACTCCAGCCCCTCCACCTCTCCATCCTTGACCGGCGCCAGTGGAGTCTTCGAGTCGTCGTCGTCGTCGTCGGCTCTAGCCCCTCGTTGTCGTCGTAGCCGGTTCCCCGTTTCTGGCGTGTGGGGCGTTTGTGGCGTTTCCGGGCGTTCCGGGCGTACGTTTTCGGCAAGCGTTGGCGCTGCCCTCTCCCGTGGCACGCGTCTACACTGCCCCCCCCCCCTCGTGGCGTTCGTTTTGACCCCCCCCCTCCCGTC
>SZWC01000148.1:216336-226336 GCA_023375785.1 Penium margaritaceum | reverse complement strand
GGAACCATAGGAAACCATATCAAACAACCAGTTTCATTCACTTTATTCCTTCTCAATGCAAGATAATCGTAACTACATGCATTTATGTCCATACCATAAGAGTGTCAATTTTGACGTTGGATAAAGTAGCTCCCATGTCTCTCCTACCCAATCAAATGACGCGTACTATGGGCTCATTGAATCACTTGTCTAAATTAGTGTCCAGTTGAGCAACATATGACACTATGTGAGGCCATTCAAAGACATTCTTGAAAAAATCACAACCTAAATGTGAAACTGTAGCAAATTAGTAGCCTCCACAACAACCTACCACCAACAACACACAGTAGCAAAGGACAAGGTACGAATCATATGCACAAGATGTATTACTCATCAAAAGGAACACTCAAATCTTCAATCAATGCGATCAACCATGCCATTAAATGCAATAACGACAACAATATTTCTTACCGCGTCCATTTTTGTGGATATTGATTTGAACGAAGTTTCAATAAATATGTTTTCTAACAAAAAAATCGAAGATTGATATATGAAATCATTCGTAAACCCATACATAAAGATGTATCTTATGATCATCTTCCACCATGAAAGCAGCACATGTGTAGTAACACTGCACCAGGACATGGGATTATCATCTAAATGAAATTTGCGTAACATAACTCATCAATAATACTATTTTTTCTTCCACAATCATAATAATAAACTTTTTTTTACCTTTTTATGATTTATTATCATCATGTTTGTTTTCTTGATCACATGAAGCTCAATTGGTTATTTGTTTAGAGAATCGTATCTTATAATCCTTGATGTGAGTTGCCCTCTACAAATGCCTATTGTAATCGCACAAATCATTGTGTGGTATGATAGAATAGTACCATTACAATGTTTATTTTGTATCAATATACGTTTTGTTTTTCAAGGAACATGTAAGAACATATACTTAATATAAAATTCTTACGTTTTCCACTATTGGCAGCACCGCACTGGGTCATGAATAGAACCATGAAAAATTCCCTCTAAAGTCTTTCTTTACTCCTTTACATGGCCTCAAATATAAAGGCATATTGTAATACTTGCTAAATTTACATTACTCAATGCAAAGGAATTACCTTTTGCTTTGATTTAACCATTGGACCATGTGGTTAGGGTTGTTCAAGACAAGGTGTGTCTCTGTAATTGAACCCCTAAATTCAAATCGCTTCATTCAAATCCGTGCATAGGCAACACATACGGCATTCTACAAACAGCTCAATTGCAAGGTTTTCCCCCCTCCTAAGCACCACTCACAATTTTGATGGGCAAATTCCTTGGTCATGTAAAATCAAGAATAGCGGGAATAAACTGTGACCCGTCGTTTTCAACACACTTGAACAAAATAATGTACGGGTCGGAAAAAAACTAGAGAATGATTTCGGACACAGAAAAAAACACTGATGTTGTGAATTAGAGCGATGGTAGGGTAGCTGATCAAATAGAAACATTTATCTAGCGTATAAATAAACTTGAGATTCATGTAAATTTTATAGATTGAATATGAGACATGCATCAAGATCTAGATTAAAATGATTTGAAAAATAAAAAATCCTTTGCAGTTATCTTTTTTTTATAATTTTTTTATCATGCTCCAATTTCTTGAGGCCCTTTTTTTACATAATTATTTAGCACATGGGCTGAAGGGAAGTTAAATCTGAATGGTCAACATCACTAGGACAAAATTTTGAAAAATTTACATTTGATAGAATAATTGCACTAGGATAATACTGATAAAATATAACACTAAAATTGGCCTCCATTGTTTTCTTTTCATTTATTCAGAAATTCTAAAACATGATGTTTCTTGATGAAATGAATACGTACTTAAATGAAATAATGCTACTCTCGTACAGTCCATAACTACCTCTTTGAAACTTGAGTAAGTTGCCCCTACACGAATCCTCATTATAAAAGAAGGGGTTATTCTCATCTTCTTTTAGATGTTTGCTAGAGCTCACGGTGAATTTGGCTCAAGTGCGATTCTTATGAGTACATGAGAACACAATGTGATTTCTTAGTCTATTCATTCAGGCTGAGGAAAAAATCTTGACCACATGATGCGGGCCTCCTTTTCATCAATGTATTCATTTTGGCTCAATTTTGGGTTCCATTGAGTGACCTTGATAAACTAAGTACAACTTCCTTCTACTGTTACCTCACTTTACAAACCCATCTACTTGACCTTGTTTGTTGACAAAAATACATTAAAAAAACAATTTTACAATTTATACACAACAAGAATACACGAGCGTATTGTGCACCCATCAATTACACTTGTAGGTACACCTGGTTATCACTTTTGATGTTCTATAGGAGGAAGCTCATCTTGATCTTAAAATAACCTTGTCCTCAAAATGCAAAGTGAATTAGTGAAGTGTATATGGGGAGTCTAGCAAATATGGGTATTCAAATACACTAAAGTTATATACAATAATGAACAATGAAAGATTTTCAAGGTGCATGCCATGCTACATAGTCCCAATACACTCAGAGTGTTTTAAAGGGCACCGTTTTATGCTTGGTGGGCATCATTACGTGAAATTCGACTATCGAGTTTTTAGAAACTTAAAAATTTGTTTTCCTACGCTTGATTGATAATTATTGTTTATCAAATTTGTCAGTCCAAAAAATATATCATAGTTGATGCGCTTATTCTTTGGACTTTTTTGGCTTCATCTCGTTGGTCCACATTCATTATTCAACAATTTGTAAATGTTTTTTGAAACAATAAGAAATGCACTAATGTATCTAGAACTATTTATATATGCTACACAACCAAACACACTTGAAGACCACACTCTTGCATTTGGGGAGGAGAGCACATCCCTATTCGATATGGACCCCCTCCTAAAAAGTCAAAGTGATTAATCAAATTCTAAAATGGGTGTGTAGGTGATTGGTGTACAAGTAAACACATAGGTATTTCATACACTCGATTAAAAATTTGAGGGTTTCCATGATACGCTCCATAGCATACAACCCCAACTCACGAAAGATGTTTGGAAAGGGGGGGGGTCTAGGCTTGGAGAGCATTGTTCCTTTTAAGTTAAATCTTTAATTTGTAGTGATAAAAATGTTGCCTTTCGTTTATAAAAAAATATTTTTGATCGAAATAAAAGGAGAAAAAACATATATCCTCGTCGATGTCTTATCTATTTTGATTATTTTATTGAATCACGTTGGTTTATTGTTCTCATTCAGTAGACAAGATGTATACGATTCAAACAACAAATATAATATTTTTTCTATCCATCTTCTGTCAGCTATATCCTTTTATACTCTTGAAAAATACAATGTTGACTTTTGAGGAGGGTGGAACATCCCAATCACATTATGGACCCCCTCCGAAAATGAAAGTTTTATGAGAAAAGTGTAAATGAGGTGTAGAGCTTGTGGACGTACAAAGAAATCCATAATTTCATTATATTACAATGCATAAAGAGTAAGGTCCACAAAATGCACACCGCACTTCACAACCCAAATAAACGTATGGTCTTTTTGAGGGGAGGGGGGGTTCACGCTTGGTGGGCATGTTTTCTGAGAGATATTTCTAGATTTAATATTCATAAAAAAAAAAATTTTTCAATCAGTGAATCTTTGCTGATTGCCGATTGAATGGGACAAATAAAAAAATAATTTATATTCAATGCTCTATCTTCTTAGTTATCTTCTGTAACAGATTCGACAGAATCCTTGGCCGACTAGGCCACAATCGCGGTGCTTGAGGGTCTTTGACCCTCAAGCCATCCAGTCTCAGCGTCCATAGTCCATGTTGACCCCGCTCGAGCCATGTGGCTCCTTCCACCAGTCGGCGTGGCACTGCCACGGTAGACTCCCCCCGCTAGGAGTGAGAGCCGCCTTGGCATCTCCGGTAATCTTGATGTGGGATTCGAGCCCTGAAGCTTTGATACCAATGTAACGGATTGGACGGAATCCTTGGCCGACTAGACCAAAACCGTGGTGCTTGAAGGTCTCCTACCCTCCAGCCATCCTGTCTCACCGTCCACAATCCCAGCTGACCCCGCTCGAGCCACGTGGCTCCTTCAATCGGTCGGCGTGGCACTGCCATGCTACATCTTCATACTTTAGTTTATTTTTTCATTCCCCTTGTTTGACTGAGAAGATGCGTTTTTATTCAAAGTAAATAGATAAACAAGTGTATTCAGTCAAAATTCTATCAACTACCCCTAGATACTCTTTGTTAATATAATATTCACTTGGGGTGGTGGGGAAGAGCACATCACATTTGCCAAATGGAACCCCACAATTTAAATTGTATGAGCGACGTGTATATTTGGTGTTTACTTGATGGGGATACAAAGAAATACTTTTTACTATACAATAGTGTAGAAATTTCAAGGTCTTCACAATACACGCTCTGCGACTTAGCCTTAATACACTCGACATGGTTTTGGGATGGGGAGAGTCATGCAAAAAGAAAAATGTCTACAATATGCCACGTATACGCACATGTAAGAAACATGTGGGGATTGTAAAGTAATATTTTGGAGGTCTTCAATGTGTCTTTGAAACATTACACACGAATACTATGGGTACAAAAAGACAGTTGTCAAATACGATGCCCACTTTGATTCTTTAAACATACTTAAAAAAATTCATGTGAAGGACGTAGGAAACTTTCAAAATTTTCACATATTTATGAGTGGAAAAATGCCAAAACACATAATCGTGGTGATTAAGAGTTTCTTTAACAGCTTACCTAATACAACATTTATTATGTGCAAAATACCCATTATTAACCATACCTCCCGTTTCCTTATGCAACTTGTCGATTTGTTTAGGATAGGAAGAGGTCCACGTCATAAAAGTTCCTTTGAAACGTACTATGCATTTCAAGATGATCCTTAATGTAGCTAGTTTTATTACAAGAGAAGAACAAAAAATCTGCTTCAAATAACAACAATTACACCATAAAAGGGCAATGCCTTGCTACGCCATTGTTCCATACTTCTCGATTGGGTGGACTCATCCCAGGCTAGAAAGCCTTGCCAAGTTTGGAAGGGAAGCAAAAAAACACGTTGGTCATATGATCTTCAGAGGTTGAGTTATGAGCACAAAAACATGAATAATATTTGAAATTGCATTCATTTGTTTTCAAGAACGACTAGGATGTAATGGTTGGCTAAAAAATGGTTATCGTGTTGATAATATGATAAAATTACACTTAGAGTTGATAAAATTCAAAGTTTGCAAGTAATTATATTGTAACATGTTTTGAAGAGGATGGATGTTTCTTCAATTTTCATTGTTTTTTTGTAAATGTTCATTTGTCATAGGAAATCATGAATTTGAAGGAATTTTGGACCTTGAAAATCTTTGTTTTTTGTACCTAATCATTTCTGAATTAAGGAAAAATGAAGATGGGAATGATGATCATGTTTTCATATATGTAATGAAATATATGATTTGCAACCCTTAAAAAAGTTGTCTTATGAATGCATTCACAAAATTTGAATATTTGTTCCATCTATTCCAGAAATATTTATAAGGTTATCTAGATTATGTATTATTAAGTATATTATTTTTGCCATTTCAGTTCGCAATCTATTAATTTTTGACTAATTGTATTTATCTTAATATTTCGTTTTTGAAAATGTTATGTTTTCATAATAATTCTCTCATGTTATAACTTTAGAGAACATTTAAATTATTGTTTTGAGGAAAGTTCCAAAATGGTTTCATAATCTTTAATTCATCATGCGTATTGTAATATTGTCTTTATTATACTATATAATTCGTAAGAAAATGTTTCCATGAGGCAATTAAACTCATATTTGCTAAATATGCTGGTGCCATCGCAAGAAATGAAATATTGTTTAATGTTTTTTTGTGTGTATTGTTGCAAGTCACATGCACATATAACTTTGAAAAGATTACCTATTTTTCCATTATGAAGAATGTATTTCCCCAACAACGGAAGAAACAATTTGAGCATTGGAAGAATGATAAGGTAGAAAGAAGGGGTCGTGGAGGATCCATTTCATGCATCCACAGCACATGAAATTGAACTCATCCACAAGTATCACGCACCTTTTAGTGGAGGGATTTATGATACGAATGAAGGAGGTTTGTCATAGGTTTTAGAGGATTTAATGGCTTCTCATATATTTGAAGGGAACAATTCAGTCCCCATTATTGTGGGGTGTGGTGGTGGTTGTAAAAACACTTGCAGTTTACTTGGGGATGGGTTTGATACATGTTTGATGATCTTAATGGTTTCATTGAACATTAACAATATGTATTTTTTTTGCCATAAGCGAGCTATGAATTCTATTCTTAATAAATGATTTTAGATTAGGAAAGACAGTTATTGAAAGCTCCTAATGCTAGAGCTTGTGAGCCACCTTTTGAAATGAACTTATTCAAAGATTGAAGCGTTTGATGAGAAGCTCTATCCATTCAATTATTTTCAGTTGATTTGACTTGTCACCTTTGAGCATTGAAATTGTTGGGAATATGGGCTGTAGTTTGCTGGTCTTGGTGGTGGGTTAATGAGCGTTTTTCTTTGTGTGTCATCGGTGTTGAAGCCATTTGGTACTAGGTCTAATGAAAAGACATCTATAAAAGACTTTTGTTTTTGTTCTCACACCTTTTATTTTTAGCTTTTCGTTTTTCCTCTTTTAAGACATCTTATTGTACCAATTTGAGACGTAGGAGTTACCTTACTGCTTTATGATTTCGTTATTAATTATTTGTGGGTGAAGAAATGTGCCTTATTTAGGTTACAAGTTGATTGTTATTTCTTCTTAAACTAATACATTTTAATAATTGTTTTCTGTTCGTTTATGATGTTTTCTCCAAGAGGTACAAATTTTCATGTTTTAAGCCATCTTTGAGTGGGGTACAGGGCCATATGAGTGGAAAAAAAGAATTTTGACAACAGCATGGTGTAATTTCGGTTTAATAAAATACATAATGAAAACAATGGGGTTACTATGTAACCCAAAAATAAATATTTTAAAAAAATAACATTGATTACAGGCTGTAATTTTTTGAAACTGACGAAATAATAAGCACTAGAGTATTGCAGAGGATTGTGCTATAATACGAGGTCAATGCCTTCTGTCTCAAATTGGCTGTGAATCCCTTTTTGTATCTGTCCTTAAGTTGGCCCTGGATAGGGTTCTGTGCTTTTCATGAGAGCAAATGCGGGTTTCTGACTGAGGAAAAGCTGATGGTCCTCTCTTCTATCATGAATTTTGGTTGCGAAAGACAATACTGCGTTGCTCCGTTGTTGCTAGTCCTGGAGACCGTTTTTTGTTGCCTCGACGCTCACTCCGCGTGGCTTTCCTGTTCATACCGATTGTCCAAGAAAAGTGATGTGTTGATACACTGTGCGACAAACTCGACGTGCATATGAATCGTCGATATGCATCATTGTTGCACGATTATTCGTGTACTTCGACAATCACGTCATGATAGCTTTCGAGCTACCGAGGGATGGCTGTGTTCAAACTCGTGTTCATGATCGAACATTGCGCAATTTTTTTTGGCTAGAAAGGTCTTCGCAGTTGGATCGGCAATGCAGACATGTTTCCCAAAGTGTGTACTTCTTAGCTATAAGGATGATAGGCTCGAAATGTCGAAGGCTAGAAGTCCATCTGTAAGTAAGAACCGTCTCGCAGAATCTTTCATCTGCCTCCAAAAAGTGTTCCAGGAAGGGATCGCGAGAAATCCTAGTTGCCAGTACCTAGACGGGAGTGTCTTCCGCTCCCTGTATGTTCATATTTGACATCGAGCTGGAAATTCGACAATTGCGAATAGGTCCTAGTCAGACTTGACATCTCCAGCTTCGCAACAAATTACCGTGATTGTTATCCAGCGGTTGCTGCTCCGTCCATTTTCTACCGGCCTCATTTTCCACTTCTCGCTGTGGCGCTCGTGTGGGAGGCTACAGCCTGTGTTGCTGACAGGACGGGCATGTGCTCATTCCTTTCCACCATCGCCGTCCGGCCTGCGCTTTGCTGCGCAGCTTGGCAATGTCCGCTGACGCTGGCGCATTGATGACCGCCGCAGATTCTGCACTTCCGCTTTAACCATCCCGTTGGCTCTCTTCTGGCGTCGTACGCTCTCCCTCACGCCAGAATACTCGCGACGCATGTCGTTCGGATCTGCACCTCGAGCCCGAATCACGAGCTCGCTCAGGTGTAGCAACGCATTTCATCGCGCACAAATGCGCAAGGCCAAGCAGTTGCCTACGTGTCATCCCCTCGCTACGCCGTCTTCGCTCCTCTTTACTGCACTCCCACAGGTCGTGCAGTCCTCGGGCGAGCTGAGGCTTCTGAAGCCACAACGAGATTCAACCTCAACGACGGTCGCATCCGACCCGCTCGCTCACTTCCCCGATAAATCGTTAGGCAATTCAATTACTGGAAGCGAAAGACAGCCGAAGGTGAACGCCGCTGTAACGTTCCAGAATTTTCGTCAAGCCGCCATGTCTCCGACCCATGTCCCAGGCTCCAAGAGGCGCTCTCCTTCTGAACCTCGGATCCAGGACTTCTTCACCTGTGAGGCCCACTTCAGCTCCGCTTACAGCAAGCGCCAACGATATGACGGCTCCGCTCGTCCTACAGCCACAGAAAACATGCCAGCTCCGGCTGGCAGTCAAACTTGCCAGCAGCAGCAGCAGCAGCAGCAGCAGCAGCAGCAGCAGCAGCAGCAGCAGCAGCAGCATCAGCAGCAGGAGCAGCAGCAGCAGCAGCAGCATCAGCAGCAGCAGCAGCAGCAGCAGCAGCAGCAGCAGCAGCAGCAGCAGCAGCGGGGGCACCAGCACCAGCAGCAACACCAGCAGCAGCAGCAACACCTACAGCCAACGGCTGCTTCTGCTGCCGTGGTTGCCGACAACTGCGCCGCTGGACAGAGACGATGCTGGAGGAACAATCAAGAAGTGCGAGATTGGCAGACGCAGGCAGGCTCTGCCCGCAGCAGAAACTGGTCGTCCAACCCAGGGCTCGCGCACACGTCAGCTCCATCTCCTGCTGCCCTTGCTCGCAACCTTTCCCCTGGTGCTTCCGTCACGGTCCCCTGCGAAGCTCCCCTCCGCGACAAGGAAGACGATCTCGCTCAGGTTTCCAATGACGGAGATCCCTCCCGGGCCCATCTTGCTGCGCTGATCAAGCTTCTGTCGCCTCAGCAGCAGCTCGCCCTGCTGGCGCTGCAGCAGCAGAGCCGCCTGCTCCAGCACCTCTCCGTCCACAAGGCTTCGTCGTCCGTCGTGGAAGCCCGCCACAGAGCTGCGACAGCGCCTCTGCCGCCAGTGTACGATCAGGCTGGGAGGTGCGTGGCGATGACTCAGCAGAAAATGCATGCGACAGCAGAACAGCCTCGAGCATCCTCTGAGTTAGAGCATCCGAAGCAACAAGCCATGGAGCATGCGTCCCGTCATCGTGCCGTGCACCTTCCATCGTGCGGCGTCCGCCCTTTCCTCTCACCACCCCGGACGCCACCGCTACCTCTGTCCGTGAGGTGCGCTAAGGCAGAGCCTGTGTCGTCGTGCAGCAGGACAGATGAGCGGCCTACATTGGTGGTGCATGATCCTGAAATGGCAGCCAATGCGGGGAAAGATAAGAGAAGATGCGAGACAGCAGCTGCGAACTTGTCCATTCAGGAAGATTTTGTTGTCGGATACGATCAAGAGAACGAGCTTTGCCTCAGTCCTTGTTCCACGCGTGAACCCGCCACTGATTCTGGGAGGAATTCGAACGAGACCGAGCTGCACCTCCAACTCCAGGCCCTGCTGCTCCCCCGGTTCATTGCTGGTGCTCCGAGTGCTGAAACAGCAGTTTCAGGATCAGCAGGGAGAGTAGCAGCCAGTGGAGCAGGATTTCTCAGGGAAGACTCTGACGCCAGTCTGCCAGGGCAGCAGCATCTTCAAGCACAGTGCACACAGCAGGCGGGCGCCCATTCCGTTGCCAACACGCTGGTTTCCTCTCCCAAAGGGCGCAAG
>SZWC01000148.1:193869-215935 GCA_023375785.1 Penium margaritaceum | reverse complement strand
TCATGAGCATTACCTCTCATCTATGCATTATTAGCTCAATGGAAGAGAGAAAAGCCAAATCATGTTGGCATCTTTGTACCGCAACCAGTGACACAAAAGTGTCGAAGCTAAAACTAGCAACGCAATTTCCAAGCCCTGAAAGCCTTAGTACACCCAGCCGATAGGGAAGGATCCTGTAGTAGCGACCAATCCTACGACAACATGCACCTAGCTGAAAGCCTGATGAGTCGCCACGTGCACAAGATGTCGACAATTAACATAGGATGGACAAGCGCGACGATCATTTACTGGGACCAAGCTCATGACCGCGCGAGAAACAAGGCCACAAGACATGGGAGGGTAAATTGATAATAGATGACCAATGTAGCGAACGGACGGGAAGCTTGCCCCACTGGGCCAAAATCGCGGTACTTGAGGGTCTCCGACCCTCAAGTCATCCCAGCCGTCACCCCACAGGCCAGTGTAGTCATAACACGCTCATGTGACGTCTCCCCGGGTAAGACCATGGCCATTCAATCTGTACATGTGTGTGTGCTATGAGTGAGACAAGAGAGCATAGAGTTGTGAGTGGCCAACAAGACTTCAACACTCCCCCATGACCCGCAGGCAAGCAACCCACACAATCATTGGGACACGGCACACAAAAATGTGAGAGCACGAAACGTGTGTTGTGATTTGTGACGTTCCTGTCGACCTGTACAGTTTACTGTGACCACTCGGCCGTGTCCATACTCGTGCAGATCCCTGATGCGGACCCAGGCGGTACCGGTGCGTCGTCCGGTGGCGGACTACTGGTTTGGAGCTGACCGACGGCCGTTCCAGAGCTGTGGACGCTACCCGGGACCTCCTGCACTTTTTCTGCAGCACGCAGGACTTTATCGGTGGACTGGCCGTGGGCCCGATTTGCATGTTTTTGCATTGTGTTTCCACCGTTCGATGTCGGATGCATGCATGTGACCAGTCGTAGCGTCCGGCTTGTGATTCTGCACGTCTAGGTTTAGACGGCGTAGCATTCTGACATGTGTGCACAGAGTTACGGCCAAAACAATGGTTTTGGGCCGGTTTTAGGACAGATCTTGCACTGCCGCGTGCGACACCCGCCGTGCGCCGCGGCAGGTACTTATGCCATGGACCTGTCATTTGTCATTTCTCTCTGCAATTATATTTAGTTTGAGTTTCCTGACACTCTGTCCGTGTCCCAACCCAGACCCTTGCAGTTTTGTCTCAAACTTGTGACTGTTGTCACACGCTGACTTGGCGCTGACGCCTAGTGTCACGGCAAGTGGTTAGGAAGGTTCTAGGAAACTTCTCATGGTATCAGAGCAAGAAGCCAGAGCTTGTTGTGCTGCACAGCAGAGATGCAGCAATCGCAGCAGCAGTGAGCAGCAGCAGTGGCAACAGCACACAGCAGCAGCGACAGGTCCTGGGAGGACCCACCAACCTGCGCCATTGCAAGGCGTAGGCCACAACACCTGCGCGACAGAGGAGTCGTGCAGGAGGGGTGCAGCAGTGTAGCAGCACGCCAGCGCAGCAGCGCCATAGCAGCTGTCCAGCAGCGCAGCAACAGAGCTGGCAGTTTTGACCACAGCAGCAGCAGCAGCAGCAACATCGGCGGCGACATCAGAAACATCAGCAACAGTAGCCGCCAAAGTAGTGGCTTGAGGCCATTGCCGTCAAGCGTGACGGCAGCAGCAGCAGCAGCAACAACAGCAGCGTGCGCCACCGCTGCCCCTGTCCGTGCAACTTCCTAGAAGCCGCACGGACGTGGAGGAGCCGCGGACGAAAATCGCGTCAGCCACCACCTCCTCGTCGGCAAGAGCTTGCCCTGGCTTCAAATGAACGCCGTTTTTAGCGTTTGAGGGTGCGTTGCAAAGCTCTTCTCTGAAGCTCTCCAGAGCTACCATTCACGATCAGTTTCGTGCTCTGTCGCCACCAGCAGAGACTGAAGTGCACCGCAGATTTGTTTTCTGCTCAAAATTCGGGCAGAACAGGGAAAAGTGACATTTTGCCACTTTTTCCAACTTTTTGCGACCGAAAATTTCACCATCATGTTCAGCACATTCAGGAGCCTCTGTGTTCCAAATTTCGCTTGATTTGGACAACCTTGAATTTTTAGTGCCGAAATTTTTAAGAGCACAAATAGTCCGGTGCCCAATGTTTCGCCAGATATAGCAGCGCTGCCCATAGTCGAAATCGACATGACAGCGGTGCCCATGTTTTCGAATATCCGTCCGAAAACGGAATTCGACTTCGCTCTCGAGGCCGGCGACTGCCGACCTCGAGAGCGAAATCCGCGACTTCTGACACCGGCCGAGCCGATGTCAGAAGTCGGCGTGATGCGAGTTTTGGAGTTCGCAACTGCGAACTCCAAAACTCGCGACAGGGTAACACACATATCGCAAACCCCCCCCCAATATCCGACAAACCCCCTAGTGACACTGGGGGGTTTGGGTTTTATTTTTTTACTTGCCCGGGCATCTGCCGGGCCCCGCGGTAGCGAGGCCCGGCAAATTCCCTTTCATTTATCACACGTGCGCCGCATATCGCAAACCCCCCCAATAACATACAAACCCCCTAGTTACACTGAGGGGTTTGGGTTTTATTTTTTAACTTGCCCGGGCATCTGCCGGGCCCCGCGGTAGCGGGGCCCGTCAGATTCCCTTTCATTTATCACACGTGCGCCGCGTCTTGCAAACCCTCCCAAACCTGCGACAAACCCCCTAGGTTAAATGCAGGGTTTGGGTTTTAACTTTTTACTTGCCCGGGCATCTGCCGGGCCCCGCGGTAGCGGGGCCCGGCAGATTCCCTTTCTTCTATCACACGTGCACCGCAACTCGCAAACCCCCCCAAACCTACGGCAAACCCCCTAGTTTAAATAGGGGGTTTGACAGTGTCATCGCAAGCTCGCAGGGAGGTTTCGCCGCGGAACCCCTCCTGCGAGCTCGCGATGGCGGGCGAAGTTCGGCTCCGCCGTCGAAGTCGAAATCCATGTCGAATCCGGTGAATACATGAAAAACATGACAGTCGTGCCCATTTTCGCTCGAAGAAGGACAAACATGGGCATCGCTGTTATGTTGTTAAAAACCATGGGCATCGCTGTTAAATCTGGCGAAACGATGGGTATATAAGTACTCCGTCCAATTTTTAAATCTCAGCACTTAGCCAAATTTCTGGCTGTCAGCACCATACTTAGCCAATTTTTTGGCCGGACAGTCAAAAGTTGCCAGAGTCTCAACTCCTTGAGAAACACTGACGGTTTTGAAATCCGACAAACTTGACCTGTCGCCCCATGCTGAGCGGCGACATGAGCCTGTCCGACAAGGAGAAGGGACCAGGCGACCCCTCCTCCTCTTCGTCTGGTGTACTGAGTCCACGCTCGCAGGCCATTGAAGACCTGCGAAGCCAGCAGGATGAGATGCGTCGCCTCCAGAGAGAGCAGACTGACGCTATCCGCACGCTGACTGAGCTTCTGCGTGCTCATTCCACGGCTCCTCAGCGGGTTTCTGAGGGAGCTGCCGGCGTCGCGGTCTCTACCCAGCAGTCGGCTCAGGCACCCGTGACAGGCACTCGACCTGTCCCACCACCTGCTGACCTCCTGGATGATGAGCCACTCATGCCAGGCATTACTCATGATTCCCCGGCTCAGGAGATTCGAGTTCTTCAAAAGCGCCTCTGTCAGCTGCAGACGGGCACCCGATCGCCTCCGTTTTCCTCGATACGATTGTCACCTGACTACCCGGGCGACTATCCACTTCCGGGAGTCTTCCCCGTCTCCCGTCCTCCTCAGCCTGCGGTCGCCCTCTCCACGGAGCGGCAACCCAAGGACTTTGAGACACCAGCCCCACGGTACATCACTGAGGACGGCTTCAACTGCTGGGAGATCCTCTTTCAGGTTTGGGCCACTTCAGAGGGTGTGTGGCCCTACTACCACAGCCAGTATCAGTCTACAGACCCAGCACAGGTGCTGACAGCAGCCAGGGCGATGCGCGGCCTCCTCTACGCCATGCCACGCGAGACCATCGTCGACTTCCGCCCTTTCCTTGGCGAGCCTGGCACAGGCACTGGCGACGATCCACGCGGAGGTTGGGATCTGGCCCTATCCCTGCTGGCCGCAGAGACGCACGCCACCCGAGCAGCACACATTCGTGCCTTCCACTCTCTCCGTCAGGGGCCCTGAGAGCCTGCAGCCGATTACTGGCGACGCGCCATGCGCATCTACACGCGTCTCCAGACCTCCGAAGGCACACAGCTGTGGGCGCTCCGTACGGTGATGCTCGGAGTTTGCCTTGAGTATACTGACATCTTCACACGGTACAACGACGCCATCCTTGAGCCTTTCTCAGCCACTCTACAGTTTCTCCCTTGGGCACATCAGCTTTTCCTCCAGGTGACTTAAGCCCGCGAGGCAGCCGTGGCCCATCAGGAGACTGCCCTTGCTGCAGCAGTCATCGCATCACCACCATCATCCCTCCTGCAGTCTCCTTCATCGTCCATCACGTCCTCGTCTTCCTCCTCCTCTTCGGCCCCGCCCACACCCACTCAGACACAGGGTGTTGCAGCAGCAGCTCAGGGGAAGAAGAAGAAAGGGAAGCGGGGACCAGGTCAGCAGCAGTCACAGCAGGAGTCGTCTTCAGGTGGTAGCAGTGGACGTTCCGTTCACCGCTACAACTGTGGCGGTGCCCATCGCTACACCGAGTGCCAGCAGCCGCTCGACTGGGCGCGGATTACTCGTGGGCTCCAGGCGGCACACGCTCTCCGTTCCGCGTCCAGCACGTCAGCCTCGACTTCCTCGGGACGCGTGGCAGCCACGACTGCAGCTGTTCCTACTTCCCCACCGGCGAGTAGCAGTGATCCGGACCCACGCGACCGCACCATCGCCAAGCTTCGTCACCTTCTGGTGCTTTGCTTTCAGGGAGGTGCGAATGTGTTGTCACAGCCGAGTGATTCACAGACTGTCGATCCGTCTGTCCATGTGGCTCGGGATGACTCGTATGGGGGGGCACAGTCGGCATGTGATGATGATGGGCCTGACTGTACAGATTGGATTCATGAGTCCCACCTTTGTGCCCTTCATCGTTTCTCCCCACCTGTTGCTCAGCGTCCGTCTGAGGCCGAGTGTTCCATTGCCCGTTGTATAGTGACGTCCTCCAGTCGTGATGCCGGTGGCACTTGGATCATCGATTCAGGTGGCACTCATCACATGACGTGTCGTCGTAGTGACTTCGTTGTTCTCGGCCCTGTTGCGTCTGTTCGTTCCGTTCGCACCGGCTCTGGTCAGTCCTTGCCAGTCCAGGGTGTTGGGGTTGTGCGCTTCGATGGTCCGTCTGGCCCCTTGTATCTCTCCGAGGTGCTGTTTGTGCCTGACCTTGAGCTCAATTTTCTTTCTGTACGTGCTTGCACACTGATGGGACTCTCTGTGGAGCACACTGCCGAGTCCGCGAATGTGACTGCCAGTGGCACTCGCAGCATTGTTCTGCGTGCCTCTGTTGTGGATGACCTGTACGGTGTTTCCCGGACTTCTGCCCCTTGCTCCACTTCCCCTTCAGCTCGTGTTTTTGTCACTGGTGTTCTGTCTCCTGAGCACCAGCGATTGCTTCATCGCCGTCTGTGTCATGTAGGCTCCGACACTGCGTCAAAGCTCATTCGGACACAGCCCGCTCTCGGTCTTGATGCAGCTTCTTTCGAGAAGCCGCCCAAGACCGATTGTCTTTTCTGCGCCCAGGGTAAGATGCATCGCTGCACCTACCCTGACTCACGATCTAGCGCACTTCGCCCTCTTGAGCTCGTCCATTCGGACCTTCTTGGTCCTCTTCCTATCGAGTCTATGTCCGATAGGGGTCGATACGTCCTGACGCTGACTGATGACTTCACCCGGATGCGGTGGGTCTACAACCTGCGCCAGAAGAGTGACGCCGCTCTCGCGGTTCGCCTCTGGCTAGTGATGGCTGAGCGTCAGTCCCGCCACACGCTGCACACTTTCCAATCGGATCGTGGTGGCGAGTTTCTCGGCGAGATGGATAGCTTCTTCGCTGAGCACGGGATTTTTCACCAGGTTTGCGCTCCTGCTACTCCTCAGCAGAACGGTGTTTCTGAGCGTTGGAACCGCACCATGGAGGATGCGGTTCGCGCTATGCGGTCTGAGTGCGGTCTCCCAGAGTCTTTCACTTTTGAGGGCTTTGCCTACATGACTTGGGTCTGGAACCGCCTCGCGCACGGTCCTCTTCTGGACCACGTCACACCGTATGAGCTCTGGTTCGGCCATCGTGCTGACCTTCGTCTCGCTCGCGTCTGTGGGTCCTTGGCTTCCGTGTGGTACACCGAGGACCAGCAGGGGTCCAAGGTCTCACCGCGAGGTCGCTTGTGTGCTTTAGTCGTTATCTCCCCGCGATCGAAGGCCTGGCGATTTTGGGACCCTACCCGTTGTCGTATTATTGAGTCACGCAACGTGCTCTTCTTTGAGTCCCTCACCTACCGTGATCTGACGTCGATTACGTCGCTGTCTGTCACGCACATCCCTACGTGTGAGGTTTCTCGCCGGATGGGGGAGTCTTTGCCTGCGAGCATCCCTCGTCAGGCTGATGTGTCCGTTCGAGCTCCCTCCAGTTCACGGTCTTCGGCTCTTGATGACCCAGCGATCATCGCTGTCCGCCCAGAGACTTCTCCAGCACCACAGGTTTCTACCCCGGTTCCCTCGCCTCCCTCCGGTACCCATGATCCTACACATGTGCGTACTCCTGTGTCCGCCGGCACTCCTGCCTCTGTGTGTGGTCCTGCCTCATCTGTCCCTACTGCCACACCGAGTCCCGTGTCTCCCACACATACCCCTCCTCGCACGACATCACCAGCTCCCTTGGCTCAGCTCTCCCCGGCTGTGATTGTGCCCGTTCCTGAGCCTGAGGTGCGCCCCTCGAGCCCAGGTTACTCCCGTGAGCCTGGCGGTCGTCTTCGACCATTGGACTCTGGAGCTCAGCGAGCGTCTGGTCCTGCACCCAGGCGCTCCACTCGCAGTGTCACGAGTGGTGACCCCGGCACAAAGGCCCTAGGCCTGAGTGTCCGCACTGAGCACACAGAGGTACATCCAGCGTGTCCAGTAGGGCACGACCTTGTCACTCGCGAGTTCCACATCGCTTGTGATGCAGCAGCCGATCTTGTGATCGTCAGACCTAGCACTGAGGCGTGTGCTCTTGCCACGCAGAGCTCTCCCGCTTTAGCGCCTGACCCGGGCACACTGAGGGAAGCTCTTTCATCACAGGATGCTGACGCTTGGCGTGCTGCCTGCGAGGATGAGCTTCGCGCCATCCGAGAGCACGAAGTTTACGAGCTAGTCAACCTTCCACCTGGAAGGAAGGCTATTCAGGTCAAGTGGGTCTTTCGCAAGAAAGTGAAGCCAGATGGCTCACTGGAACGCCACAAGGCTCGCTTGGTCGTCAAGGGGTACTCTCAGATTGAGGGCATCGATTACACTGACACCTTCACCCCTGTCGGCTGTATGACCTCAGCTCGAGCTCTGTTCGGTGTAGTGGCTCAGCATGACTGGGAACTACACCAGATGGATGTGATCAATGCGTTCCTCCATGGCTCTATGGATGAGGAGATCTACGTGGCTCAGCCACCCGGTTTTGAGGATGGCGACAAGGTCTGGCGATTGCGCAAGTCCTTGTACGGCCTCAAGCAGTCTTCTCGGTGTTGGAACCAGGAAATCACTGGCACCCTGACTCGTGCTGGATATGTACAGAGCGAGGCAGATCCCTCTCTCTTCATCCGCCGGACGCCTGAGCGGTTTACCGCCATCCTGGTCTATGTCGATGACCTTCTGATCGCGTCTCCTTCACTGGAGGCCGTGAAGGAGGCCAAGGCCGTCCTCCAGACTGCCTACAAGATGAAGGACCTTGGTCCTGCAGCGGTGTTTCTCGGCATGGAGATCGTACGAGACCGCAGACGTCGTACTCTGCTACTGCACCAGGTCCGATACGCACGCGTTGTGGGGGAGCGCTTCAGCGATCTCCTCGGCGCAGTGCCCACGGCTTCCACACCCCTCACACCCGACTGGCAGGATGCCCTGAAGGTGGACGATCCCACACAGCTGGGGGAGACAATGGATGTGACCTTGTACCTCCGTCTCATCGGATCCCTGATGTACCTGGCCACTACCACACGTCCGGACATCGCATTTGCCGTCAACCTCCTTGCCCAGTTTTCGCAGGCTCCACGTGCTAGAGCCCTTCATGCGGCTGTGCGAGTGGTGCGGTACGTGGTCTCCACACCGTACCTCGGACTCTGCTTTCGCCGGCAGTGTTCGGTGGTCCTTGATGGCTACACCGACAGCGACTGGGCCTGGAGCCCAGACGGACGCAGTCCCACCGGTCACGTGTTCGTGCTTGGTGGTACCGCTGTGTCCTGGCGCAGCGGGAAGTAGGGCTGCATTGCACGTAGCTCATCAGAGGCAGAGTATGTCGCTCTGGGAGCAGGGGCTGCTGAGGCAGTATGGCTGCTGCGTCTGTTCCTTGAGCTGGGTCAGTCAACATCCTTCATTGTGCTTCGTTGCGACAACCAGAGTGTTCTTGCTATTATGGATTTCTGGTGTCTTCCATGCTCGCACGAAGCACATTGCAGTAGAGCATCACTTTGTGCGTGACTTAGTGGAGCGACACGTGATCTCCGTCATTTGGGTTGGCACTGACATGCAGCGTGCTGACTTCTTGACGAAGCCACTAGCACGCGGAAAGTTCCTGGTGGCCATTCGTTCTGTCGGGCTTCGCCCCTTGCCTGAGAGTGGTTGAGTGTGGGGTGTTGTGGTGGCCATTCACTATGTCGTTGCACGCGTTGTTGTACTCGTTTCAGTGCTGCACGTGTATGGACATGCGTACCATCGGGTCATTGGGGAGTGTTGTGATTTGTGACGTTCCTGTCGACCTGTACAGTTTACTGTGACCACTCGGCCGTGTCCATACTCGTGCAGATCCCTGATGCGGACCCAGGCGGTACCGGTGCGTCGTCCAGTGGCGGACTACTGGTTTGGAGCTGACCGACGGCCGTTCCAGAGCTGTGGACGCTACCCGGGACCTCCTGCAGTTTTTCTGCAGCACGTAGGACTTTATCGGTGGACTGGCCGTGGGCCCGATTTGCATGTTTTTGCATTGTGTTTCCACCATTCGATGCCGGATGCATGCATGTGACCAGTCGTAGCATCCGGCTTGTGATTCTGCACGTCTAGGTTTAGACGACGTAGCATTCTGACATGTGTGCGCAGAGTTACGGCCAAAACAGTGGTTTTGGGCCGGTTTTAGGACAGATCTTGCACTACCGCGTGCGACACCCGCCGTGCGCCGCGGCAGGTACTTATGCCATGGACCTGTCATTTGTCATTTCTCTCTGCAATTATATTCATTTTGAGTTTCCTGACACTCTGTCCGTGTCCCAACCCAGACCCTTGCAGTTTTGTCTCAAACTTGTGACTGTTGTCACACGCTGACCTGGCACTAAACCTAGTGTCACGGCAAGTGGTTAGGAAGGTTCTAGGAAACTTCTCAACGTGGAGAGGCAGACAAGGAGCATACACCTCAACCTGGGTCATGGGGACAGATGAGACCAATAGCATGGATAGCACTCTTGAAGACATTTGGACTGAGGGCTTTGGGGAGAAACTCAGCTCTTTGAGACCGGGTGTCCACCTAAGCAACTCGGACAATACTGGCAATAATGCACTCGCGAATAAAGTGATGCTCTACGTTGATATAGCTAGAAAACCTAGGGAGCGGGTTGGGGTAGCAGCGTTGTTGATGCACCGTGCGGGCTTCCACGCTCATTGCTTAAGTCAGCTGCCCCCTCAGTCTGCTGCTCTATAGTCTAAGTCTGGAAGCTCTGGGTTTGTTACTCAGAAACGCGCGCGCCAGAGTTAGCGCCAGAAAGCAGCTGAAAACTGAAAGTAACTGGTTAGGAATGAAGAATAAGCAACAATGGGAGACCCCTCCAAGTTCTAGCTCCCCCCCACTAGTGTAGAAAATGTTACTCAGCTAACAAGCCAATTAGAAAATAACTGTGGACCTATTTTCTGGCAGGCAGGGTTTTCTCGGTGAGCCCTGCCAGACGCCCGACAGCCCAAAACCCGGGCGTCGTCCGTTTTGCCTGAAAACTGGACCATACCATAATACCGACGCTGCGAACGCAGTCGTGCGATCAGAATCAGCTAGAAAAATAGTAGCAAGGAGTTATGGCTGCCCGAACCTGGGTAGTGCCTACGGTGGTCCATGATGCCGTACAGGGCCATGCAGCATGCAACAAGGACCCTAGGCAGAGCATGACGATGCGGACGCGATGGGACGCGCTGGACGCATGCAGACAGCAACTATGGTGGCAGTGACTTCCGGCAGCACGACCGCCGAGGAGGCCTGCCGATGGAGCTGAGCACATCGCCGGAGAGAGGAGGCTCCAGCGAACTGCGAGTAGACCTCAGTGTGCGTCGGCTCCACCGGATGACACTCCATTAGCGTCGAGTCTCGCCGTCAGTCATCTGCACGCCGATATACACAAGCCGGGAGGACACAACAGAGCACAATGAGAAATGAGAAAAAACCAACACTCCCCCATGACTCACAGGCGTAGTATACATGGGCGGGCAGAGAAACGGTCAACATCCAGACACCCCCAAGGTACGCAGAGACGCAGGCACAGACAAAGAGGGCAACTCACGGACGCCCGCCAACTGAACTCACAGCCTTCTTGAACGAGTCCTGCTTCAGTGCCTTGGTTAGGAAGTCAGCCAGCTGCCGTGCTGTCTCAACCCATACGATGCTGATGCTGCCGTCATGCAACAACGAACGCACATAGTGATACTTAACATTGATGTGCTTTGTGCGTGTGTGATGCACACCATCATTGTCGGCGATGGCCATGGCACTCTCATTGCCACAATGCAAGGTGATGGATGCTACAGACTGACGCAACTCGGACAACAGACGACGCAACCACACACTCTCACACTCGCCTGAGCCAAGGGCCACGTACTCAGCCTCAGTAGTGCTGCGTGCAATGCACTACTGCTTGCCACTGCGCCAGGACACAGCTGTGCCACCGATCAGAAAGATCCAGCCCGTGCGACTCTTACAGTCTGGACTGCCGGCCCAGTCACTGTCGGTGTAGCCCACTGCGACGACGGATGCCTGACGGCGGAACATGAGACCTCGCCGAGGGGTCGAGACGACATATCGCAGCACTCGGATCGCGGCCTCGAAGTGGAGGTGACGCGGCTCTTGAGAGAACTGGGCCAGGAGGTTGACGGCGAACGCGATGTCTGGACGCGTCGTCGTCGCCAGGAACATCAGTGAACCGATGACCCGCAGATACGTGGTCACATCAACTGGATCCCCCACATCAGCTGGGTCAGGACTCTTCAGCTTCACCTGGCCATCGGGTGACATGGGTGAAGATGCGCTAGGCACGAGGGGCATGTCCTCGGCGAAGCGAGTGGACAGGGTCTGCACATAGGCAGCCTGGTGGACGTGCAGGATACCCTGGGAGCGATCATGCTCGAGCTCCATGCCCAGGAAGACTCGGGCAGACCCGAGATCCTTCATCTGGTAGGCGGCGTGCAGCAAGTCCTTGACACGCTGGATGGCGGCCGTGTCTGGTGACGCAATGAGGAGATTGTCGACGTAGACCAGAACTGCGGCGAAGGTGTGACCTCGCGGGCTGACGAACAGTGCGGGGTCAGCGGTGTTGCACTGGAGGCCGCCACGGAGAAGCGTGCTGCTGATCTCCTGGTTCCAGCACCGAGGCGACTGCTTCAGGCCATAGAGGGCCTTTCGCAGCCGCTTGACTCTCCCAGTGCCGTCGTCGAAGCCTGGGGGCTGCACCATGTAGAGCTCCTCATCCTCCAGTGAGCCATGGAGGAACGCGTTGCTCACGTCCATCTGATGCAGCTCCCACCCGTGCTGGGCAACCAGGCTGAAGAGCGCCCGGCTGTTGGAGAACCGACCGACTGGGGCGAAGATCTGGTCGTAATCGACCCCAGGGACCTGATCAAACCCCTTTGCTGTGAGGCGGGCCTTGTACTTGTCCAAGGATCCGTCAGGCTTCCACTTACGCTGAAAGACCCACTTGGCACCAATGGCCTTCCGACCTAGAGGGAGATTGACGAGGGCATACACGTGGTGCTGCCGGATGGCAGCGAGCTCCTCGGCGCAGGCAGCATCCCAATGTGCGGCCTCAGAGGAGGCACAAGCCTCGCGTAGGGTGGCTGGGTCCTCTGGGCGCGCTGTGGACCGGACTGAGAGGACATGTGCATCACGAGCCCCAGCTGGGATGCGGGCGAGTGCGGCGACAACAGCATGCCGATCCTCGTGATGAAGCATGGCGTAGCCCAGTGTAGAGCCCGGGTGAAGGTCTGCGATGATGGCGGAAGTGGTCAGGCCAAGAGCCTTCGTGCCAGGGTCCCCACTCACGACCGTGGGAGTGGAGGAGACACGTGGAGCCACAGGGGGTCGAGGCGCAACGGGACGCGGTGCGACGGTTTGCGCGCTCACTGTCGGCCGAGGTCGGAGGCTGCCGCCTGGGCCACGTGTGTAGCGCGGTCGGGCAGGAGATGGCCCTGAGTCTGACGGGCCGACGGAGGCCGACGGGGCTACTGGCCCGGAGGAGCTAGCGGACGCGACTGGGGCTATCGGCCCGGAGGAGCTTGCAGAGGCGACAGGCGCTGCTGGCCCGGAGGGGCTAGCGGACGTGACAGGGGCTGCTAGGCCGGAGGGGCCAGCGGACGCGACTGGGGCTGCCGGCCCGGAGGGGCCAGCGGACGCGACAGGAGCTGCTGGCCCGGAGGGGCCATCGAAAGCGACTGGGGCTGCCGGCCCGGAGGGACTAGCGGACACGACAGGCGCTGTTGGCCCGGAGGGGCCAGCGGACGCGACTTGGGCTGTCGGCCGGGAGGGGCCATCAGAAGCGACAGGCACTGCTGGCCCGGAGGGGCCGGCGGACGCGACTAGGACAGCTGGTCCGGAGGGGCCAGCTGACGCGACGGGGGCAGCTGGCTCGGAGGGGCCAGTGGACGCGACTGGGACTGTTGGCCCGCGGGGGGCCGGAGGGCGCGACAGGGGCTACCGGCTTAGAGGGACGGAGTGATGTGTCACCCGGAAGCGACAGGATGGAGGACGGACTACCACTCCCCCACGCAACGGGAGGGACACGGACGAGCCGGAGCGGATGAGGTCGCGGGGAAACAGGTCCTCGAAGAAGAGGGCATCACGGGACTCGACAATGCAGTGTCGGGATGGGTCTCAGAAGCGCCAGGCCTTGGACTGACGAGACACACCAAGGAAGGTGTAGGGGCGTCTGCTGGGGGCGAGCTTGCCACCCTGCTGTGGGGCGGGCAGCCACACAATGGCCACGCAGCCCAAGACGCGAGCTGGGCGGAGGTCAGCGCGCCGACCGCACCAGTGCTGGTATGGCGTGGACTGGCGGGGAAGGGGACCGTGGGGAACCTGGTTCCAGACCCAGGTCATGTAGGCCATGGCTTCAAAATAGAAGCCATCGGAGAGACCGGACTCGACCCGCATGGTGCGAACGGCGTCGGCCATGGTACGGTTCCACCGCTCGGAGACGCCGTTCTAGACGGGTGTGTAGGGCGCAGACGTCTCATGGTGGATCCCGCGGGAGGCGAGAAAGGTCGTGGCCTCACCCATGTACTCTCCACCGCGATCGGAGCGAAAGCGGCGAAGAGGATGGCCACACTCGCGCTCCGCGAGGACAAGCCAGTCCTGAATGGCTCGGGTGACATCGCTCTTCTGCCAAAGGTAGAAGACCCAACGGTAGCGAGAATAGTCGTCCGTAAGGGTGAGGACATAGCGGCCATGCTCACCGACGGACTCGGTGGAGAGAGGGCCCATGACGTCCGAGTGGACAAGGTCAAGCGGGGCGGACGTACGGGAGGAAGACAGGGGGTACGTGGACCGGTGCATCTTCCCCTGAGCGCAGTCAATGCACTCAGTGGGGCACGGGAGAGGGAAAGCCTCCGGGTCAAGGTCCTTGGCCGGCTGGGTGCGGAGCATGCTCTCTACGGCGGTAGAGTGGACGTGGCAAAGGCGGCGGTGCAAGAGGAGGGTGTGCTGAGGAGAAGCGTACTGGTGACAAACATATGGCCTGTGGCGGCCGACGGGGAGGAGATGGGAGGAGAAGAGGAGAGGCGAGGAACGTGCCACAAGTTGCCACGGGCGGTGGCGTGCAGTACGACAAGACCAAACGGACGCAACGACACAGTGCCGACACCACGCGAGTGCACAACGTCCATGCTCATGCGGTCAAGGGCAGTCACAGACAGGAGGCTTAGCTCGAGACCAAAGACGAAGAGAACATCGGTTAGAAAGACGTCACCGGCAGGACCACGGAAACGAACGACGCCAACACCACGGACCGGCAACACTTGTCCGGAACCCGTCCGGACACCGGAGACATCGCCGACAGGACCGAGCATACTGAAGACCTCACGAGAGGCCGTCATGTGATGCGTGGCCCCGGAGTCGATGATCCAGATCTCAGTAGGGTCCTGGACCGGGTTCGCCAGATCGCTCACGGTCACATGGCAGCAAGCAAGGGACGCGGACGCGGTGGAAGGAGGCGCGAAACGAGACTACCAATTGTCAAGCCATGCAATGTCGTCAAGGAGTGGGGTGGAGGAGACCATGGGAGACGACGAGATAGAGGAGGAAACGGGACACGACCGCAGCTCAGTCTTAGTCATACAGGGCTAGGCCGGAGGGCAGGAGGTGACGCAACTCGCACTTCCCTGAGGAGGAGGGCGAGGCAGGCCAAGCTGGAGCGCGATGAACTGCTCCANTGTGGGTAGTACTGCTGCGGGTAGGGTTTGCTGCGGCGCGGGTGTCTGAGGGACAGGCGGAGCTGCCGGAGTGGCAGAGCTGCTGGACGAGGTTGGAGTGTCAGGGCCAGCAGTAGCGACGGCGGCAGAGGCGAGACGGCGCTCCCGCTGGCGACGCATGGTAGCGATGACGCGCGCCTCGTCCGTCGGGAGAGGGCACGTGTACCACCCGTGCCCGGTCTGGCCATAGTTGTGGCAGACCGAGCCACCACCGCTAGACCTGGTCGACGACTGTTACTACTGCTATTGCGGTGGATCCTTGCCTTTCTTGTTCCGGCTTTTCTTCTTTTTCCCCGAAGACGATGAGGTAGCTGCGGCGGGGGAGGCGACGACCACGGAGGCAACGGCAGGGGAGGCGACGGCAGGGGATGCAAGGGCCTCCGTGCGGTGGAGCTGGGACTCCTGGCGAGCTTCCTCAATGCGGAGGAAGAGCTCATATGCCCAGGGCATGAGGGTGCCCTGGGCCTCCATGGTGGAGAGGACGTCCTTGGGGTAGTGGACGAAGACGTCTGCGTACGCGCTGGTGGCAACGCGCTTGATGGTGAGGAGCGCGGACAGAGGGGGCGGAGCAGATTTGCCGAGTCGACGGAGGATGTCCTCCGCCCGCTGCCAGTAGGCAGTGATCCTCTCGGTCTCCCCCATGTGCAGGGAGTTGAACTCCCGGAGCAGACGGCTGATCTCAGCGTCGCTGGATAGGCGATGGGGCCTGGTGAGGACGTGCCATGCGGCTGCAGGGTCTGGGATGTCGCTAGTGGTGAAGTCGCCGAGGAAGGGCTCCAGGGCAAGGCGGGAAGCTGGAGGGGCGACTGGGACAAGGGCACGGACGGCGCGACCAGCGTCATACAGCTGATCGACCTGGGTGGAGTCGTAAGGGAGGGTGTAGTAGGCCCACAGACCCTCACCCTGCGTCCAGATCCGGAAGCTGAGCTCCCAGCTCCGGAACTGCTCGCCGACCTTAAGCGGCGGCGGCGGCGTCTCAAAGTCCTTCTACCTGCGGCCGGCACCCAGAGTGGGGCCAAGGACAGAGGTCACTGTCTGCCGCTGGCGCCGAGTCTGTTGTTGTGCCAGGTAGTACGTGGCAGTTAACACAGCGGGGCTGGCGTGCCCTGGAGGGATGAACGACAACAGCACACTGGTGGCAGTCTAGGAGGCGACTGGCTGTAGCGCTGCAAGCTGCTACGTCAAGGCGGCGAGCTCTTACTGAAGAGCAACGAGGGGGTCAGGATTGCCGCCAACGCCACCAATGGGCTGCTGCTGCTGCTGCTGCTATTGCTTCGGCTGTTGCTGCTGTAGCGGCGGCGGCTGCTGCTGCTGCGGCGGCGGCGACTGCTCCTACTGCTGCTGCTGCTGCTGCTGCTTCGGCTCCTGCTGTTGCGGCGGCGACGGCTGCTGTTGCTGTGGCGGCGGCGGCTGTTCCTACTGCTGCGGCGGCGGCGGCTGCTGCTGCTGCGACGGCGGCGGGTGCTGCTGCTGCTGCTGCAGTCGCTACAAGAAAGGAGGGGTAGGGGTCCCCCCAACAGAGGAGGACCCCTCCTCACCGGGACTACCAGCCATAATTTAGTGTCCCTTGTGTTTTTTTGTTGTCTTTGTGTTGCTGATGTCAGCAGTGGCTTGGGGCGGTGGGGATTCTACCCACCCCTTTGGTCTTCCCCCTTTCCTTTCTTCCCTTTTTTTGTTGATGACGTCAGCAGTGACGTCAACAGTGACATCAGCAGAGGGGTGTTGACGTCAGTAGCGGCGGTTGATGGGACCACCGCTGCTGCTACTGCCGCTGATGCTGTTGCAGCCGCTGCCGCTGCTGCTGTTGCTGCTGCTGCTGTTGTTGCTGCTGTTTGCTGCTGCTGCTGCAGCAGCAGCTGCTGCTGTATCTGTTGTAGTTGCAGCTGTAGCTGTTGTTGCTGCAAGCTGCTACGGCTGCTGTGGCTACTGCAGCTTGCTGCTGCTGTTGCGCGCTGTTACAGCTGCTGCGTGCTGTAGCTGCTGCTCGCTGCTGCTGCGGGCTGCTGCAGCGAGCTACGGGGGTGGGGGATTTTTTTTTGTTTCCCTTTTTTTTCCTGTAACAGCGGGCAGCAGCCCACTGTCTACTACGAGCAGCGGGCTGCTACTCGCTTGGCAGCAGCGAGCTGCTGCTCGCTGGCAGCAGCGGGCTGCTGCTCGCTGCTCGCTCACTACGAGCAGCGAGCAGCAGTAGCCGCGGCTGGCGGCTGCCAGTCGCTGCTCGCTGCTGTTGTTGCTGCAGCTGGCTGCTGCTACAGCTCGCTACAACAGTTGCTACAGCTCGTTGCAGTAGCTGCTACAGCTCGCTACTACTGCTGCATGCTGCTGCAGCTGCTGCGTGTTGCGGCTGTTGTTTCCTGCCGCTGCGGGCTACTGCTGCAGGCTGCTGCTATGCGCTGCTGCTGCTGCTGCGAGCTGCTGCTGCTGCGGGCTGCTACGAGTTGCTGCTTCTGCCTGCTACTGCTGCACACAGCTGCTGCTGGCTGCTGTTGCGGCTGCTCACTGCCGTTGCCTGCGGCTGACGCTGGTGCCAGTCACTGCACCTTGGTGACGTTGCGGCTTGCGTCGTCGCCCGCAGATGTCAGACGCCGCCTGCCGCTCACCTCCTCGCGTCACGAGTGGGGGTCAGTGCTGCCGAAAAATTTTGGCAGCATTTCCCCTGGCCCAATTGCCGTGGGAAAAAATCTGACGCCGCCACCAGGCGGGTCAATGCTGCCAGAAAAAATCCGGCCGCATTTCCCCTGCACTGGCGCGTATGGGGGTCCGCCGGCGTTGCTTGGGACTTGTTCGCCAGTCTTCTGCTGCTGTTGCTACGCTCTGGCTCTGATACCAAGCTAGAAAACCTAGGCAGCGGATTGGGGCAGCAGCGTTGTTGATGCAGCGTGCGGGCTTCCACGCTCATTGCTTAAGTCAGCTGCCCCCTCAGTCTGCTGCTCTAGAGTCTAAGTCTAGAAGCTGTGGGTTTGTTACTCAGAAACGCGCGCGCCAGAGTTAGCGCCAGAAAGCAGCTGAAAACTGAAAGTAACTGGTTAGGAATGAAGAATAAGCAACAGTGGGAGACCCCTCCAAGTTCTAGCTCCCCCCCACTAGTGTAGAAGTTGTTACTCAGCTAACCAGCCAATCAGAAAATAGTTGTGGACCTATTTTCTGGCAAGCAGGGTTTTCTCGGTGAGCCCTGCCAGACGCCCGACAGCCCAAAACCCGGGCGTCGTCCGTTTTGCCTGAAAACTGGACCATACCATAATACCGACGCTGCGAACGCAGTCGTGCGGTCAGAATCAGCTAGAGAAATAGTAGCAAAGAGTTATGGCTGCCCGAACCCGGGTAGTGCCTACGGTGGTCCATGATGCCAAACAGGGCCATGCAGCATGCAACAAGGACCCTAGGCAGAGCATGACGATGCGGACGCGATGGGACGCGCTGGACGCATGCAGACAGCAACTGCGGTGGCAGTGACCGCCGGCAGCACGACCGCCGAGGAGGCCTGCCGATGGAGCTGAGCACATCGCCGGAGAGAGGAGGCTCCAACGAACTGCGAGTAGACCTCAGCGTGCGTTGGCTCCACCGGATGACACTCCATCAGAGTCGAGTCTTGCCGTCAGTCATCTGCACGATGATGTACACAAGCCGGGAGGACACAACAGAGCACAATGAGAGATGAGCAAAAACCAACAGATGTGCATGGTACAAGAGTGGTACATGCCATTGTTTTCTGTAATAACCTTTATGCTTTGGTTGTCACAATGCATAGTGATGCCCGGAAGATGAGTACGCAGCTGCTACAGCAAACGACAAAGCCAGACAGCTTCACATGTATTCGCCCCAAGAGCCACATACTCAGCCTCAGCAGCGTCGCGGGCAACACACCCTTGTTTTCCACTTTTCCATGAGAGTGTTGTCCCACCAATCATGAAGATTGTACCCTGTTCTACTACGTGCATCAGAATCATGTGTGCATCATGAGACGTCGGCGCCGTACACGCCAGTCCAAAACGGCGTCTCTGGGCAATGGAATCACACCATGGCCGACATTGTCCGCACAATACGGGTCAAATCCGGCATCTCTGACGGCTTCTACTTTGATTCCACGACCTGCATGACGTGGGTCTGGAATCAGACTCCCCACGGACCCATTCACCATCAGTCCACCCCATACCAGCACCGATGTGGAGAACGAGCCGACCTGCGCCCGGCCCGGGTCTGGGGTTGCGTCCCCATCGTGTGGCTGCGTGCCCCACACCAGTATGGCAAGCTTGAGCCTCCCTATTGTCCGTCCACCTTCCTCGGCATCTCGCGTCAGTGGAAGGCATGGAATTTCTGGGATCCCACCTGGTACTACCTAGAGTCTTCTTTGAAGACTTGTTTCCCCGCGACCTCCTTTGCTCTGACACGTCGATGTTCCTCCCATCGCGTGGAGGAGTGGTGGGTCCGTCCTCCGTCCAGTCGTGGCCGGGCGTTCCATCGTCTGTGCCCGCGGGTCCATTTGCGTCGGCTGCCCCGTCTGTGTCGTTAGCCCCTCAGGGCCGGCTGTTCCACCTGTGTCCGAAAATCACTCAAAGCCGGCTACCCTGTCCGTGTCCGCAAGCCCCTCAGGGCTGGCTGCCCCGTCCGTATCCACTAGCCCCTCACGACCGGCCGCCGCGTCTGTGTCCACTAGCCCCTCAGGGCCGGCTGCCCCATTTGTGTCCGACATCCCCTCAGGGCCGGCTGCCTCGTCCGTGCCCGCCAACCCCTCGTGACCGACAGCCTCGTCCGTGCCCACCAGCCCCTCAGGGCTGGCTGCCCTGTCTGTTTCCGCCAGCCCCTCAGGGCCGCCTACACCATCTGTGTCCGACAGCGCCTTAGGGCCGGTTGCCCCGTCCATGTCTGCAAGTCCCTCATGGCCGGCTGTCCCGTCCGCGTCCGCCAGCCCCTCAGGACCGACTGCCCAGTCCATGTCTGCCAGCCCCTCAAGGCCAGCTACCCCGTCCGTGTCCGCTAGTCCCTCAAGGCTGGCTGCCCCGTCCGTATCGGTGCGCTACACATGTGGTCCGGGCGGGAGCCTCAGACCTAGGTCGACAGTAAGCACTCAGGTCGCCTCCTCACGTCCTCTTGCTCCACGATCCCCTGTCATCCCACGAAGCTCCTCACCTCATGTCACACCCACTTCCATGGTCGTGAGTAGAAACCCCGGCACCAAGGCACTTGGCTTGGCCACACTGTCATTTATTACTGACCTACATCCAGGTCCAGNGCGCTACACATGTGGTCCGGGCGGGAGCCTCAGACCTAGGTCGACAGTAAGCACTCAGGTCGCCTCCTCACGTCCTCTTGCTCCACGATCCCCTGTCATCCCACGAAGCTCCTCACCTCATGTCACACCCACTTCCATGGTCGTGAGTAGAAACCCCGGCACCAAGGCACTTGGCTTGGCCACACTGTCATTTATTACTGACCTACATCCAGGTCCAGCTTTGGGCTATGCCTTGCTTCATCAGGAGCACTAGTATACCGTTGCGGCCACACTCACGTGGATGCCACCAGGGGCACAGGACGCGCACACCCTTACTATCTGCCGCATGGAGTGACCAGAGGAACCAACCATCCTATGTGAGGCTCGGGCGTCTCCCGAGGCCACTCACTTGGAGGCTACATGCGTCGACGAGCTTGCCGCCATTCGGCAACATCACGTCTATGAGCTCGTCGACCTCCCCCCGGGTCGTAAGGCCATCGGTGCCGAGTGGGTCCTCCGGCGAAAGTGGAAGCCAGAAGGGTCCCTGGACAAGTAGAAGGCCCAACTCACAGACAAGGGGTTTGCTTAGGTCCCTTGGATTGACTCTCACCAGATCTTCGATCCGGTCGGTCGGTTCTCCACCAGTTAGGCGTTGTTCAGCCTGGTTGCCCACCAAGGGTGGGAAATGCATCAGATGGATGCGAACAATGCCTTTCTCCATGGTTCACTGGAGGACGAGGAGCTCTACATGGTGCAGCCTCCAGGCTTCAACAATGGCTCCGGCAAGGTCTGGAAGTTGCGGAAGGTCCTCTATGGCCTGAAGTAGTTACCGCGCTGCTCGAAAGACAAGATCAGTTGTACGCTTCTTAGCGGCAGCCTCCTTTGCAGCTCTGCCGACCCCACGATGTTCATCAGCCCACAAGGTCAGGCTCTCACCGCTGTCTTGGTCTATGTCGAGGACCTACTCATCACATCGCCGGATGCAGCCGCCATCCAACGGTTCAAGGACATGCTACATGCTGTCTACCAGATGAAGGACCTCGGGCCAGCAAGAGTCTTTCTGGGCATGGAGCTTGAGCATGATCGCTCCGTGGGCATCCTGTATGTCCATCAAACCGCCTACGTCCAGACCTTGCCCGGGCGATTTGTTGAGGACCTGCCCCTCAAGCCGAAAGCATCCTCACCCATGTCGCCCGATGGTTAGGCGATGCTCAAGAGCTCTAATCCAGCCGTGGTGGAGGAGCCAGTAGACATGATTACGTATTGACAAGTCATCGGGTCACTGATGTTCCTGACGACGACAACGCATCGAGACATTGTGTTCTCTGTCAACCTCCTCGGACAGTTCTCTCAGGAGCCGCGTCACCTCAACTTTGAGGCCGCAATCCGAGTGCTGTGCTACGTCATCTCTACCCCACGGCGAGGCCTTATGTTCCGTCGACAGCCATCCGTTGTGGTGACTGGATACACCGATAGTGACTAGGTTAGCAGTCCAGACGGTAAGAGTCACACTGGCTCGATCTTCCTTGTTGGCAGAACAACTATATTCTGGCGAAGCGGCAAGAAAACCTGCATTGCGTGCAGCATTGTTGAGGCTGAGTATGTGGCCCTTAGTTCTGGTGCTTGTGAGAGCGTGTGGTTGCGCCGCCTATTGTCCGAGTTGCGTCAGTCAGTCCCGCACATCACGTTATACTTTGACAATGAAAGTGCCATGGCCATTGCTGACAATGACGGCGTGCACCACACTCGCACAAAGTACATCAATATTAAGTATCACTATGTGCGTTTATTATTGCAAGATGGCAGCATCAGCATTGTGTGGATCGAGACAGGATGGCAATTGGCTGATTTCTTGACCAAGGCAATGAAGCGTGACTAGTTCAAGAAGGCTGTGAGTGCAGTCGGTGTACGTCCATGAGATTCTCTCTCTCTCTCTCTCTCTCTCTCTCTCTCTCTCTCTCTCTCTCTCTCTCTCTCTGTGTGTGTGTGTGTGT
>SZWC01000148.1:172638-192079 GCA_023375785.1 Penium margaritaceum | reverse complement strand
GGCTAGAATGCACAGAGGAGACTGAGGGCTTAGCACAGGCAGGAGGCACCAAGGGGTAAGAGGAGAAAGAGGTCTCTGCAGAGGCAAGAGGCAACGAGGGCACAGATGAGACAGGGGACTTAACAGAGGCAGGAGGTGTTGAAGATGCAGAGGAGACAAAGGGATCAGCAGAGGCAAGAGGCGTCGAGTGCTCAGAGGAGATAGAGGGGTCAGCAGAGGCACGAGGCATCGAGGGCTCAGAGGAGACAGAGGGCTTACATAGGTAGGAGGCACCGAGGACTCAGAGGAAACAGATGAGGGATGCACTAAGGGTAAATCAGATGATCGAGAGAGAGGAGAGCCTGCCCCAATCCGAGGAGGCAGAGAAGAAGAACCCAAGGAGAAGAAGGAAATGTCATGGTCAAATGGGTGTTCAAAGAAGAGCGCATCACGAGACACAAGGACATGACGCTGGATGGGATCCCAGAAGCGCCAAGCCTTGGAGAACAGCGAGACGCCGAGGAACATGCAGAGACGACCACGGGGAGAGAGTTTGTCATCTCGGTGGTCAGTGGGAAGACAAACAGAAGTGAGAGAACCCCACACACGAGCAAGACAAAGATTGGCATGACGGCCTTTCCAATGTTCAAAAGGGGTGATAGAGTGAGGGAGTGGACCGTGAGGGACGCGATTCCACACCCAAGTCATGTAAGACATAAGTTCAAAAGCAAATAGAGGTGAGAGACCACAGGAGGAGAGAAGGGAGCACACCCCGTCGGCAAGGGTGTGATTCCATCATTCACACACATTGTTTTGTTGAGGCGTGTAGGGTGCTGTGAACTCAAGACAAACCCTACGAGAATCCAAGTAGCTAGAGGTGGGGCCAAAGAACTTGCCACCCTCATCACTACAAAAATTACGCAAGGGCCGAAGACACCGCGTTCAGCATGTGGAAGCCAGTGCTCAAGGACAACAGTGACATCACTCCTGTGACAAAGGGCAAATATCCAATGCTAGTGCAGAAAATCATCAGTCAAGCATAGGACATAACAACCGAGGCCACCAAGGAAGTCACGAGGAAGAGGACCCATGACATCAGCGTGCACAAGATCGAGGCAATGAGAGGTGGAAGTCTCAGCCGCTGGAAAAGGAGAACAGTGCATCTTGCCACTAGCATGGTTGAGGCAGGTAGAGGAGCACGGAGGCGCAAACGTGGCAGGGTCAAGACCAACAGCTGGACGAAGGTGCAGAAGATGCTGAATGGCAGCAGTGTGAATGTGGCAAAGGCGGTGGTGTAAGAGATTCGCATGCGTAGGGGATAAGGATGGTGTGACGTGAACAAGAGCAGAGGCAGCGAAAGATGCGGGCAAGAACAGAGGGACGCGAAAAAGACGATCACAACGCACACTACGTAGAACAACAAAGCCAGAGGAGCAAAGGACAACAGTGAAAATGCCACGGCTAGACAAGAATTCCATGCTCTGGTCGTCAAGGGTCACAGAAAGGAGCCTGAATTCCAGATTGGACACGTATAGAACATTAGGAAGGAACAGAGTCCCGCCTGGACCGACACAACATACAACATCGACATCCTGAACTGGAAGGAGGCAACGAGGGCCAGTGTGAACAGAACAAACGGACCCAACAGGTTCGAGAGAGATGAAGGACAAATGAAAGGAAGTCATGTGGTGAGTGGTCCTGGAATCAATGATCCAAAAGCCCGAGGAGACACGGGAAGAAGGGAGCACAAGGCAAACAGAAACTGTCCTTGGAAGGGTGGCAGGAGAGGTGTGACCAAGATGAGGGGGAAACGTGTGCGAATGCCAATCCTCAATCCACAATCGATCATCAGGCAAGGCCTCCTACACACACCCAGAGGATGCACCAAGAACGGTGGCATCCAACTCACAAAGAGACACACGATACTGGCCACTCACACTCTCATCTCCCTCAGAATGAAGCTAACAAAGCTCCATAAGACAGCCCTAAAGGGCACGCTCAATGTCACGGCAGTCAGAAGTGCGATCAAAAGAGCGTGCATTGGAGAATTGCCCGTCATCTCGGGGCCAGGAGGACGTGGAGTAGTGAGCGGAGGGAGGCCCATAGTAGGAAGGCCCGGGAGGAGGCAAGATCCAGCCCCATGTGCCGCAGGGCGGCGCTGGGGGTGGGAGAGGTGCAAGAGTGGTGGTAGCCATCGAGGCAGAAGATGTGGAAGATGAGGACGACGTAGTGGACACATCAGTGGTGGAAATGGAGGGTGCAGCACTAGTACGGACCCAATGAATGCGCATGATAGAAGCAAGGCACAAGTCATCACGAGGTGCAAGGCACTTGGGGGCTGAGTGACCAGCGGTCCCACAGTTCCAACAGGTGATATGTGCCGAAGGTATAGACCCAGCTGGAAACTTGCCACCACACCTACGGCTTTTACCACCACGGCCACCCTCACGCCCAGACCCCCCATCCCCACCACGTGAAGGAGCATGGGTAGCATGAGTACATACGATGGAAAAAGAGGAGGCAGTGGTGACTGTAGCAAGCGCTGCACGGTGCATTCGCTTGTTCTGCAGGTTGTTACACCAGCCGGTGAGCCAAGTAACTGTGAACTCAAGTAGTGGGCCAATCCCTGGGGGTGAATTGGCAAGAACCGGTGTAGCGGCAAGGCACTCAAGCTCAACACGAGATACATACAGGTACAAATCAGAGAGCTTGAGGATAAGGGCAGAAACAATGGAGAGGCAGGTAGAGAGAGGGCCTGTGGCCGCAGTCCCAACGTCGCGCACGAGACGCAAGCTATGTGCCCAATACCCATCCGCCATCTCATCCGTGCACATGTGGAGAGTGTTAAATTGCACAGTGAGAGCACTTTGAGTAGCATGTCCAGTGACAGTCTTGCGGCGACGGATGAGGGCATAGGCACCAATGGGATCTGCTGATGTGCCTCGGGTCCGGTCAACATTATACGTACCAATGTCATCGAGGAGGCCCTCTGGCCTGGCATTGATGAGGGCCTGCACAAAACGGGCTGCCACAACAGGTTGAGGAATGAAAGATGGCTTACCTAGGGACTTGTACTCTCAAAGCAGCTCACCCTGGTCCCATGCGCTAAAGCGGGTCTCCTAAGAGGAGAAGGTCTGTTTGGAGGTGAACTAAGGTGGAGCACTCTCAAAGTCTTTCTGTCGGGCCGGGAGTAGCACCCGGGCAAGTGCAGCTGCAGTTGCTGAGGAGGTGGAGTTGGAAGGAGGAGCGTTGGGACGGAGGGTAGACTCAGTAGAAGCGGCAGAAACAGTGTCATCAACAGGCAAAATAGAATGAAGAGCAGGGATGGCCCGCAAGCGCTTTATGTCTAAAATGGCCACGGTTGTGGCGAGATCCTGTTGTGCTTCTGGTCCCTGTTGTAGCTCTTCTTCTACATTTTAGCGAGCCGCCTAAACCTCACCGCAGCCTACAAGGCTTCTATGATCTCCTCTGATCCTGGCATGATGATGGAGAAGAGTGCAACGACAAGGGAGAAGAAGGAGAAGAGAAGGGAGTGTGGTCACTAGGCTAGCAGCATAAGACTAGCGCAAAGAGGGACGACACCACTACGACAACGGAAGAGAACAGCACCGCAACCCACCCGGCGGTGACCACCGAGAGATAGAGGAAACCAGTGAGCGTGGCCCCTGCAACAGCCGCTGATGCAGAAGTAGCGAGCACACCTGTTGTCACATGGTGCGTGAGGTCACGAGGACCAGTAATGGGGGTCAGGACTGTGGCTACAGTGGATGTGCAAATGGAACCAACAGCATTGGAAATTGCTTCAGCTGGAGAGGATGCCATTGTTGCAACAGCGGCCGCTGCTGCTCTGACTTGTGAGGCAATGTTGGTGGTGGCAGCGGCGAGCAAGGAGAGGGATGCTGTTGCGTGCCCTTAGGCCTTCGCTTCCCTACTCACTGTTGTTTGTGTAGGTGCACTGCACGCACGTGCCATGGCAAAGAAATTTGCTGCGGCAACTGTTGTGGCGTCAAGCACAGCGCTGGCCAAGCTAATAGAGTCAGTGTGAATGGGGAGAACGGGAATCACGTCGGGCACCTCACATGCCGTGGCTAGCTCGGCGGGGTCAGCTGCAGCAGTACCTGGGGTAGGGTTGGAGGCAGAGGCAGGGGTGGAAGATTGAGTACCATCAAGAGGTTGCATTCTTGAGGGACGAGGCGACGACGATGGGGAGATCGTCCGCCGTGAATACTTGGCAATCTATTTTGCGCTCCTCTGTTTTGGCTATGGCGGCAAGCTCCTCACGCCAGTAGGAGCTGTCTAGCATGTGGAACCAAAGTGGCTCGTCACAGTGTGATGGCTCGTGAAGGATCCATATGTTCTCCCACCCGTGCTCAGTGTAGCGGGCGGCCGTGCGTGGTGAGTCCAACTCGTCGTCAGGTGGACCGTCGAATGGAGGGAAATCATGTGTGGCAGGCTTTGAGGCTGTAGACACAGCCAAGTGGTGATGTTGTTGTTGCTAGCTTTGTGCAGAGGTAGTGTCTCCCATGTGAGGCTAGAGCAACTAGAGGCAGAGGCACCACATGGCAGACATGCAATGCGGGGCAGTGAAGGGCTGACAGTCAGCCTACAAAGAAGTTGTAGAGAGTTGTGCTGAAGAGTGGTGAGGGAAGTCCAAGATAGCAAGGGTGGGTAGTGATGTTGCCTTGTGGCCACAGCGATGCAGAGTGTAGTGCATCGTAGAAACCAAGATGGAGCATCCGAGAATCGTAGACAGAGTGGTGGAGCCGTGCTATTGGAGAGCCCGCAGTCAATGGGTAAACTGCTGGCTTTGATGGGCTCGGTAGCAAGAATGGTTTTTGGCTGCGCTGGAGCTGAACTGTGGGAGACGTGGCAATAGTAGGCTGAGATGGAGCCGAGTTACCGGAGAGTCAACAATGCACGTGGTAGCTGCGAGCTGCGGTGGCACCTGTTAGGGGAGCCGCCAGTCGCGGTGCTGATTACATCATCATGCTGACATCAGATGCAGATTTTGATACTCCCATTTTATTCTACGTGAAAAATTGTACAAAATCGACCTAAGAACCGGGTCATTCGGTGCAGGGACGAGAAATATACGGTCCTGCAAAGGTGGGAGGCGCACCTCTAGAAAACAGGAAACGTACTGGTTCGACCCCGCGCACGACAGAGCGATCTTCTCGCCCACTGCAGCCAAAGCGCCCCTGGATGGATGCTTAGCCAATGAGGCAAGGTTCATTGAAGTCCATGGGTGCTTCGGGATGGCGGTTGGAGCTGCATTCGCAAGCAAGGGCGCTTCGGGGGGCCGTGACCCCCGCTGGCGGTGCTGCCAGCGGCAGTCACTCATGGAGCACTCAAACGGCCATAACTTAGCCGTTTCTTCACGGATTGAGGCTTTCTTTGGTGCGTTAGAAAGCTCACACCGCATAATACTTGATTCATGTATTCTTTGCATGAATGCACCTCGGTATTGTGCTTCGGAGCGCCGAGGAGCTTTCGGCTGGCTCATAGGGGCTGGTGCATAAGGAAGCCTAGGGATAAATGTAAGCATGGCAATCTTACCCAGAGACTACGTACATTTCCTTGTATTGATCTATCAAGTCTAAGGATTATTTCCTTGCCTAACTCTCCTTTTTATCCAAGCATCACCTTGCACATGTCCATTCGATCCTACAAGTCTTCCGTAGTGCACCTTGGTACAAACGCCGTCGAGAGAGTCGCACGGCGGGAACCACGGTCATTAGCAGCTGTCTTGCTGCTAAGAGAGGGTCGTGCGATATCTCGAGGGTTAGCCCACACACCAAGGGGTCGAGGGTGGGAGGTTTATCCCAAGGGCTCGGCATGTGACCATCACGTCGGGCGCCCCTCGGTTCACATTTGGTATCAGAGCGCTTGGACGTACGTTTGGCTTTGCACGGACCCAAGGGAGGCAGCAGATCTGCCACAACTGCGTTTGGCCAGAATTTTTTCGTCACAACCGGAAGCATGGAAGCCGTGGCATACGACCAGGCTTATCTCATGGAGGAGATCCGGCATGCTCTCGACGAGTTGCGTGAAGAGAACCAGCAGCTGCGTGCGGAGGCTGAGGCGAGGTATGTCGGCCAAGGAAGCAGTGCCCTGATGGGTATTGCATTGGCATCCACACCTGCCTTTTGGCGGCCCAAGACAAAGGAGCCGGAGTTCTACAATGGCAGGGGCAGTGCGCGTGATTGGCTCTTCATAGTGAACTCGTACTTCACGGCGTTGGGCGTTCCCGTGGGAGAAGATGCCACGAGACAGTAGTATGCACCTACGCTGCTCCAAGGAATGGCGCTGCACTGGTGGTCGGCATTCTGCCGGCAAAACGCCGCTGGGTTGCCGGATGGGCTAGGGGCCGGTGCACGGCTTCAGCCATTGTTGATTCTACCATTGGGGCGGGAAGTGTAGCTCGGTGCACGGGCATTGACAGAGAACCCAGAGACGTGGGGGCAGTTCGAGCCGATGCTCCAGGCACGTTTCGACCTCCTCAATGTAACCGGGTCACACGTGACAAGATCAAGCACGTCAAGCAAGGAGGATTGGTCCAGGACTACACTACATGCTTCATGGCTTTGGCGGCGCAGATTGATGACCTCTTGGACATGGAGGCGTACGACCACTACCATGACGGCCTGAAGCCGTACGTCCAATGCGATCTCACGGTGCTCGGGTTACGGACCTTTGCGGAGTTTGTCTCGGCGGCGGAGCGCATCCACGCGGTAAGCTACAATGTGCGCCAGACCAGCTATGCAACACAACCATGGGTGGAGCAGCCGGGTCAGGCTGTGCCCATGGAGGTGGATGCAATCCAAGCCGGACAGCGACGCGTGGGCGGGCAGTTGGGACCGAGAGGAAACTGCTGGGTCTATGACAAGGAGGGTCATCGCAAGCGTGATTGCCCCAAGCGAAAGGCACAATAGGGAAACGGGCAGCAACAGCGAGGAGGGGACGACCTACTGCTAGAAGTCTTTCGTCCGCAAGGAACAGTACCAGCCCTGAAAGGCTTTTACCAATTAAGGAGTTGTCTCAAGTGCTGTTGCAAAATGAAGGTGAGACCCGAAAGTTTCCAGGGATTATCTTGGAGCTGGTTCTTGAGATTCAGTGTCAGAGGAAGCTACGTGGTCTGCTAGATGGTGGCACGAGCCACAGCTTCTTCAACGACAAGTTGGCAATGAGGTTGGACCAGTTTGTGGTTGTTTTCCTCAACAACATCCTTGTCCACTCACGGACGATGGAAGAGCACCAAAAGCACCTGCGGACAGTGATGGACGTGTTGAGAAAAGAGCGGTTGTTCACCAAGCTCAGCAAGTGTAAATTTTCCAAGCAGGAGGTGGAGTTCCTCGGGCACATTGTCCATGGAAGGGGATCCGCATGGACCCAAAAAAGGTGGAAGATGTGAAGGAGTGGCCAGATCCGGCGTGCGTACGTGACATACAGGTTTCTCTCGGTTTTACAAACCACTACAGGAGGTCTATCCGGGGGCACGCAGCCATGGGAGCACCCTTGACAGACTTGCTCAAGAAGGGATGCCAATGGAAGTGGGATTCAAAGGAGGGGCAAGCCTTCAGTGCAATGAAGGCTGCCATGTGTCAAGCCTCGGTGTTGGTGCATCCCCACATGAGCAAGGAGTACGTGTTGGTGACGGACGCAAGCGACTATGCAATTGGCGGGGTGCTGATGGAGGACCAAGGGAAGGGGATGCAACCCATTGCATACTACTCCAAGAATCTGGAAGGGGCTGAGCTCAACTACCTGATCCACGATATGCTCGCGGTGGTCCAGGCCTTCAAGCAGTGGAGGTGCTACCTTGAGGCGCGGCGGTGTGTGGTGCATACGGACCACTACGCCCTCAAGTACCTCAAGTCACAGCCGAAACTGAGTCGTCGTCAAGCACGATGGATGGAGCAGCTGGAGGGCGGCTTCGACTACGAGATCCAATACAAACCAAGGAAAATCAATCCAGCGGACCCGCTTTCGCGTCGCCCGGACTTGGATGTGGATGCGATCATGGTGATGGCGGGATCTCCAATCATGTGGAGCCTGATTGCATATGGGTATGCAAAGGACGAGGAATTTACCGGAATCACGGTGAAGGGGTGCAAGTGGGATGGCCAATATTGGCGGTGTGAGAAGGGGAACCAGATTGTGGTGCCGTGGAGTGCGTCGTTGCGGCAAGCGCTGTTGGAAGAGGCACACAACTTGCACTAGAGTGGTCATTTTGGCCACGACAAGACCTTCAAGACACTTGCGTGCCAATATTGGTGGGTGACGATGGGAACAGATTGCAAGGAGTACGTGGGCAGCTGTGACACGTGCCAAAGAATCAAGTCACAGAGGACACGAGCGCTAGGAGAGTTGCAGGCGCTACTGGTGCCGGAACGTCCATGGACGGACGTCTCACTTAATTTTGTGGGGGGTCTCCCACGAAATGCAACGGAAAACACCATGGTGTTGGTGGTGGTGGACCAGTTCAGCAAAATGGCTCACTTTATTCCATGTGCATAGAAGGTCACGGCAGCAGAGACGGCTCAACTCCTCTTGCAACACGTCATCAAACTGCACGGGGTGCCGAAGTGCATGGTTCCGGACCGCAACCCACGCTTCACCATCCGGTTTTGGGAGGAACACTTCAAGAAGCTGGGCACCCGTGTGGCTCTTTCATCGGCCTACCATCCCCAAACGGATGGCCAAATTGAGTGCACAAATCAGACCATGGAGCAGCTATTGCAGGGGATCTTGAAGCCGGATGGCGAGGGATGGGAATGCAAGCTCCCGGTGGCTGAGTTTACCTACAACTCAGCAGTGCATACCTCTACGGGGCGGTCTCCCTTTGAGGCAGTGTATGGAGTGCAGCCTGCATGTCCCTCCGACATGGCAACAGGATCGGACTTACCCGCAGTGCACCAGTATACAAGTGACTTCACAGAGGTGTGGCGCGGTGTACACGAGGCGCTACACAAGGCGTAGCAGTAGATGAATCGGTAAGCGACAAGCACCGGACAACCAAGGAGTTCTCGTTGGAACAAAACCTGCTGTTGAGCTCGCGGAACCTGCACCTGTTGGGGGTGGACAGTGACAAGCTCAAGCCTCGGTGGATGGGCCCTTTTCCAGTCAAGGAGAAGCGGTCCTAGTGAGCTACAAGTTGGAGCTGTCGGACCACTATGGGATCAATCCCGTGTTTCATGCTTCTCTTCTCAAGGCCTACAAGGAGCCGGATGTGCAGTTCGCAACGCGGGGACAGGCTCCTCCTCCACTGGTCTTGGTGGATGGTGAAGAGGAGTATGTGGTGGAGAAGATTCTCTGGTACCGTCGGCGCGGTAACGGGTGGCAGTACCTGGTGCAATGGCTCGACTATGGGCCTGAGCATAGCTGATAGATTCCCGAAGCCGATTTCCACAGGGGAGGTGCTGTCAACACGGTCCTTCGAGCTTACCAGGAGCGCACTGGGACTTTGCGCCCTCAGAGGGGGGATGATGTTATGGGAGCCGCCTGTCGAGGCCGTGATTAAATCATCATGCTGACGTCAGATGCAGGTTTTGATACTCCCATTGTATTCTATGTGAAAAATATGTGTGAAATCGACCCAAGAACCAGGTCATTCGGTGTAGGAACGAGAAAGATATGGCCGTGCAAAGGTGGGAGGCGCACCTCCAGAAAACAGGAGACGTACCGGTTCGACCCCGCGCACGGCGGAGCGACTTTCTCACCCACTGCAGCTGAAGCATCCCTGGATGGACGCTTAGCCAATGAGGCAAGGTTCATTGGAGTCCATGTGTGCTTCGGGATGGCGGCTGGAGCTGCATTTGCAAGCAAGGGCACTTCGGGAGGCCGTGACCCCCGCTGGCAGTGCTGCCAGCGGCAGTCACGCAAAGAGCACTCAAACGGCCATAACTTAGTTGTTTCCTCACGGATTGAGGCATTCTTTGGTGCTTTGGAAAGCTCATGGCGTGTAATACATGAGGCATGTGCTATTTGCATGAATGCGCCTTGGTATAGTGTTTCGGAGCTCCGAGGAGCTTTCGGTTGGCTCATAGGGGCTGGTATAGAAGCAAGCCTAGGGGTTAATCTAGGCATGCCAATCTTACCCAAAGACTCTGTACATTTCCTTGTACTGATCTATCAAGTCTAAGGATTATTTCCTTGCCCAACTCTCCTTGTTCTCCAAGCATCACCTTGCACACGTCCATTCGATCCTACAAGTCTTCCACAGCACACCTTGGTACAAACACTGTCGGGAGAGTCGCATGGCGGGAACCTCAGTCACTAGCAGCGGTCTTGCTGCTAGGAGAGGGTCGTGCAATATCTCAAGGGTTGGCCCACACACCAAGGGGTCATGGATGGGATGTTTATCCCAATGGCTCGACATGTGGCCGTCACGTCAGACGTCCCTCGGTTCACAGCACCAGACTGCCAAAGACACAGAGGCAAGAGTCTGCTGGGGCTGTTGTGGTGCCAAGCCACTGCAGAGTCAGTAGCGTGATGTAGCCGTGAGCAACGAAAATGTGAAAGTGCGGAAGATTCAGCGGTGAGTGGGCCGTTGGCCCACTGTAGTGGCAAGAGTATCGTCACAGGTCCCGGATCAACGAATAACACGGGCTTGCCCCAGCTGCTCTGATACCAATAGTTACTAGGAAACTACCTATCTAGACATGCAAGTCACGCAATGAGAGCTAGATAGCATCGGATGCCATGGATGTGGTCAACTTGACTTACACGTTTGAGTCATGATATAGACAAGAGGCCACCGGGGGGGGGGAGTGTTAAGCCGGTGAGTGCAAGCCAGCGCTGAGCAGAAGCTCAAGCTGACATCCACCGCCATCCAGGGGTTGAGCCTGCTCACTAGGATTAAATTCGAGGGTGGCTTCTCACCAATGCACAGCCAACAGCTCGCAAGGTGGCCCCCTAAGGATCAACACTCGGGAATATCATGCAGCTCCTCCAAAAACCCACAAGAAAGTCACAATGATATAGGGAACGTCACTGAAAATGTACAAACCCTAGCATCTACCACATCAAAGTAAGATAGTCAGATGGCCATGCATGTGTGAGAGGGCACTCCTGGGTAGATTGTCGGCTGCATCATGTCTCTTGAGTCAGCAGTCAGAACACGCTCACATGAATTCTCCCCAGGTAAGGACGCTCGGCAGCTACTTTATCAGCTTCAGTTGGCACGCCTCACTTGCTCTATAGTGTTTTCTGGGTGACCAGCTCTCCGGGTCCATTTTCTCAATGCTGTTATCCTTGCTCATTCACGACCCAGTTACAAAATGTTTATGTTTGTCCATTTAGTACTTCTTTTGAATGTCATTCAGACAACTAAGGAACACATACGGCTTTCGGGTTCTCGCTAGCTGTTGCTTTATAGCTTGCAGCTGAGTTGGTATATTTCCACAAATTGGATGAACTTGTGCGTTTTGACGCACGCATGTAGGTGACAAGGTGTATCGTGTGTCCTTGTTTGCACCATCGTCTACCATCATTGTCGTAGTGCATGTGCATGTTGCTCCCTCACTTGCCCCTGTGAACAACGTTTTCTATATCGCCATCCATAGCCTCCTACGTCATCGGCCTACCGTTGGACTTGACCCTAGCACATTTCCTATTCCCTGCACTACTAACTCCATTCAATGCGCACAAGGAAAGCTTCATCAACCGTCCTTCCCATCATCTGACTCCCGCACACTACATCCCCTTGCCCTTGTCCATGTGGTGGTCCTGAGTCTTGGGGGTGTCAAATGGTATGTCTTATGTCTTACAGATGACCTTTCTTGCTTTTGCTAGATCTTTTCCCTTCACGAGAAAAGCAATATCGGGCCCACGATGACGCTTGGCTTGTCCAGGCTGAGCGTGCTTTCTATCGTAAGCTGTTAGCGCTTGACTCCTGTCATTGTGGGGAGTTCATGGGCCCCACAACACGCTTCCTTCAGTCTCAATGGGTGCATCTAGAGCTCTCTCCTGCATATACACCACAGTAGAATAGAGTGTCCGAATGTTGGAATTGCACTCTAACTGACGATGCTCGTATCATGTTTTAGATTTAAGCCTCCCTCCGCTATTTGCCTCAAAGGCCATGTCCTAGATGACGTGGGTCTAGAACCGTGTTCACACGATCTGCTACCTTGTCATGTCACGCTGTTCGAACAACGGTATGGTCTTCCTGCCGAACTCTGCTTTGCTCGTTCTTGGGGTAGCGTTGTATGTGTTTGGCTCCTAGAGGAATAATGCAATGGTAAGCTATCTCTTCGAGGTCATCTATGTCCTTTCCTTGTTGTCTCCTCTCAATCCAAGGCCTTTGGGACCCTGAGCATTTTTGGCTTGTTGGGACTCATGATGCTCTCTTCATTAATATCACTTTATCTCGTGATTTTTCTCAATCTGTCCCATTTCTTGTGCCATTCAGCAGTGGTTGCAGTCCGTATCGCACAGCTGTATCGGCGCCTGCGTCATCTCCCATTATGTCCAAATCAACACCTGTATCATCTTTCATCACATCAGCATCGTCGCCACCTGCGTCGTCTCCAGTTTTGTTGCTCTCGTTGCAAACACTATCGCATGCGTCAATGGTTGTGTCCCATCAAAGGCAGACCTAATCACACTTAGCGTCATTCATTCGCATGCCTGGCAATCGTCTGAGACCCTTGCATTCTATGCCTCACTATGCCCCTTCTGCCAGTAGTACTATCGCGGCTTTCTCCACTGGGCCCGTGTGGTCGGCTTGTCCAGTTCACGGTTGTGTTGTTCACCCCATGCTGCCTACTCCTGCCTCTGGTCTTGACGCTCTTGGCCTGACGGTGGTTGTAGTGTAACCTAACACTATGCTTGGATATTCCCTCATCATTGATGAGTTTGACCGAGCCATTAGAGCAGCTGAGTCTACTCCGGCCTCTGCCATATCCCTTGGTTGCTACGACACTCGGTGTAATTTTTTGGAGTGAGGCGATAACTGCGCTGGACTTCGGCTTCAGCACGACGTAGTCGGTTTCACTTTTGGAGGACTCCATGTGAAGTTACGGATTTTACCGTGATTCACCCGGAGTTTTACTATGGGGAATTTTCCACTATACAAGCTAGAAAATTCCTGGTTTTTAGTCCTAAGGGCATGTTCAAGCCCTGGACGTGTAAAAATGGTTTGGTGTGTCCAAGAAAGGTGTGACTACCTCGGCCAACTCATTCGAGTGATGTCCAAGACATCAGGTTTGACAACTTGGTAACTGCCTCGTACGAGGTAATCTTGGAGAGTACAAAGCCTACGAGGTTTGTGTGAGCCACTGTACAGGCATCTATGTAGTCTCCCAGCTCACACACGACCTCGTGGAGGATTTATTGTATCATCATCGCCACTTCCAATGTTGGACGACACATTACTACATCAACGGCTAGGACCGCTGGGACCGCCACCTTAAGTGAAGCAGCCTGGACCGCAAGGACCGCTACCAGCCAGATCATTAGTATAAAAGGGAGCACCAGTTGTGGCTCCAGTAACCAATTCCAGTATCTCCAACTCCATTGTATCAGCATCAACTATTCTGCACGTCTACGAGCCACTTGGTCTCTGTACCAGACTCAGACCCCTGTGCTGCTGGAGTTTCCTGAAGGTTCCCTTCGACGACCCACCGACTCTAGCAGAGTTCTGCTAGCGTGGAGAGGAGTTTTCCTGACATCCTGAAGGACTGTCAACACCAGAAGACGATTGATACGCCAAGTCTCTCGTTGAAAGGCTGGACACCTAGCAAGACGTTGCGCCTAGTTTGGACCAGGCTCTGTCAAGTTTCTGTTGTTGAGATGTTCATAGGCTGTTGCTGAGCTTGTACATAGCATCATTGTATTTTTTAATACAATCAAAGCTTCCACATTCACTTCTCAGTAGTTGTACAAGCATTGCTTGGAACATCAAAGGCCTTGGCACGACAGCAAGGCCAACCAAGCCTTTGTTGTGGTCGTACAAAATTCCAACACGAGTGACTCCAGGGCACGTGTGTCTGAACTGACCATGGTGAAACAAGCCCGCTCCACTAGAAATGAAGCACTCGGTAGTAGGTTATGCGCAAAGAGCTTGCTACATTAAATGAGCATGAAAATTAAGAGAAGGTGAAGCTTCCGCCTGGTCGTAAGGCCATATCAACTCGTTGGATATCTCAAAGGAAAGAGAGGCCCAATAGATGAGTGGAACGATACAAGGTCTGTCTCACGTCCAAGGGATTCTCTGAAATATCTGGCGTGGACTTCGGTGAAACCATTGCACCTATTGGCAAGTACACCATGGCAAAGGCCTTGTTGAGTAAAGTGGCTCAATATGATTGGGAGCTCCACCAAATGAACGTGAACAATGTCATTTTATACGACAGTATGAAGGAAGATGTACATCTCGTCTAGTCTCTAAGGATTGAGGACGGCACACAAAGGATCTGGCGCTTCCGAATGGCCTTATATGGCCTGAAAAACTCTCAACATTGTTGAACCATCAATATCTTTGCTACTTTGGCACGAGGAAGGTATCATCGCAGCACGGTCAACCCAGATCTGTTCGTGAGTGATTCCTCTGCTCCCTTCATTGTTGTCTTGGTTTATATGGACGACCTCATGATCGTGTCCCCTGACCCTCAGGCTGTCCAGGTTGTGAAGGATCTCCTCTAGTCTACATACAGAAGGACCTTGATCATGCTCATTCCTCCTTGGAAATGGAGATTGAACGTGATCGCAAGCATCGCACACTGAATCTGCAACAGGTTACATCAGGATGTTAGGGGAGCATTTTGGTTGCCTCTTCGCCACATTCCCCTCTGCATCCACGACCATGATGCCTACTGGAAAAATGTTTCTCACGTCAATACACCCAGATTGTCTGAGAGAGCCTGTCAATCCCACGGCGTACCTTTGAATTTTTGGCTCCCTTATGTTCCTCAGGACCACGACGAGTGCAGATACCGTAGTGATTTTTAATTTTGATTTTTTAGTTGACGCGAATTAAATGATCCTTAATTTCAATTAAAAATCATCGGGTTCAAATTAGTTCCTGTTCTCTTTAAATTTGTTGAAAAAAGGGGCAATGGTCTCTTAAATTCGGTGAGTGCTCGAGCTCGATAATTTCGTGATCCTTGATTTTGGCGATCGTGCTATCGGCAACAGTTGCTTGTAGCGCATGCATGCGCGAACTCCTCGTACAAACGGTCTATTTCGTTCAATTTTCGGCGCTTGCAATGTTCAGCAGCATTGCTACTGTTGCCGTTGCTCTTGTGTCGACAGCGCACAGGAGTGCAGCGGCTGTTCAGTGCGCTATCGACACGAGTTAGCCTCACATTTAATGAGAGGCGCACGTAGGTGTGGGATTCATTCACTACCAGCACCAACAGCACTACTCACATCCTCCTACTCTCAGTCTACAGACATGGACCGCTTCTTGAAGGTGGTTTCGCCGGAGGAACGCGCTCGCCGTCTACACCATGCAGCGCGTCAGGGCCCTCTGCCACGTCCAGCTCCACCCAAGCGCCCTGTGGGTCGTCCGCGCAAAGTTCTAGCGCTGACCGTCGATGACTCCATCGACGCCCGTCCTTCACCTGCCTACGTCGGCACCTACGTGGACGACAAGGAAAAGGTTGCCGCAACGGACAGCCCGTTGACGTTGCCCCCTGGTGTGCCCCTCGCAGCGTGCATGGCAAACTCTTTGCAACACACCCTGACGCCTCCAACCCCGACCACTTCCGTGCACGATGCTCCTCCACACGTGTTCAGAAACTATGCTCCTGGTGCATCTTCCTCCTCAGCCGCCCTTCCCTCGGAGGCCACGCATGCATCTCCACCAACAGCTGGGGAGCCCACCCCTCATCACCGTTTTTTGAGCGAGGAGAAGGAGAAGGCGCATTTGGCTGGCGAACCCGGTCGTCACTCCGATGTGGAGGACCCGGCCGTGCCTACTCCGGAGCTGCCATCTTCCCTCCGTTGGTCCGAGCGAACTGCTGATCGACGCGGTCAGCCAATGACAACGACAGCCCCGTCTGCCGGAAGCACGACCACACCAGACATGTCAGACGAGGAGATCAGTTACTCGTCGTCGTCATCGGAGGAGCAGTCGAGCGATGACAGCACCGACACTGAATGTAACACCCTCTACATGTCGGAGGGCACGACGACAACATCCGTTGCGTCGAGCGGAAGTTCCGTATCTTCCAAGAAAACAGGCAAACATTGTGACTGGTTTGGTAGCAGTCATTTTCAGACCATCTTTCGTGTGTACAAATCTCAACCATCGGCGTATGCCACGGTCATGCATCTCAGACATGCGTTCAGGACTCCAGATGGATTTTCTCTTTTTGATCTACTTGCTCCGAGCACTGTTCCTGGATGGTTTGTGGATGGGACCAAGATTTTGAAATTGCATATGCGCACGAGGGGGCTGTTCTCACTGCAATTGCATCTGCGCCCTCCGCACCAATCAGCGAGAAGAAGCGGAATCATGGCTGCCGAGGAAAGCGTGCTTGGCTTGCCGAGCACCCGTCGATCGTCGATGCAATCCGATCGACGCTCGAAGAGGCTCGGAAGGCCGGGCACGCTCTGAACTCGAAGGTCATACGCCGTGAGATCCGCGGGGTGATGGCAAGGCACGCTCCAGATCAGCTGGAAATTCTCGGCAAACGCGCGTTTGCCCGTTCACGGGTGCGGAAATTTGTCCGCACAGTGATGGGCTGGTCATGGAGGAGCGGAACGACTGCTGTCCAGAAGCTGCCGGAAGACTTTGAAGATAAGATTTTGACGTTTCATCGACGTGCAGCTTGCATGGCCACACTGTATTGCATCAAACCCCTCCTCGTCATCAACGGTGACCACACGTCTATTCAACTGCTGCTGACTGCCGACCACACGTACGCACCCCGAGGCAGCAAGGACATTTCCATCGTGGGACTCGAGGACAAGAGAGCGATAACCACCCTCGTGGCCTCCACGATGACCGGAGACCTGCTCCCCATGCACCTCATATTCGGCAGAAAAACTGCGTGCTCGATCCCACGTGACGAGCACGCTGTAAAGGTGACCGAGGCTGGATGGAACCTGACGTGTACGCCCACCCATTGGGCGAACTTCAAAACTACAAAATAGTGGGTGCGGTCTATTGTTGTTCCATACTACAAGCGGACTTGCGCAGCACTTGGTGTCCGCGAGGGCGAAGAGTCCCTCCTCCTCGTCCTCGACACCTGGCGTCCGCACTGCAGCGTGTCCTTCCAGCTCTGGCTGAAGGACGACTTCCGGTACATGCATACCGTGTTCATTTCTGCAGGATGCACAGGCAAAGCGCAACCCACGGATGTCGGCATCATCCGCCCGCTAAAGAACAAAATGGAAGAATTTTTCTCGGAGTGGGATGCTGAGCGCAGCCGTGAAGGCGCCAGCATGAACATGGGCATGAAGGAAATCAAAGATCTGGCATGTGCACTGTTTTACGATGCATGGCAGTACATTCATGATGAGGAGCCCATGGTGAAGAACGCATGGGCTCGTGCGAACTTCACCCGTGTGTTTGATCCTACATTCCAGAGCGAGGCCGCTCCATATGCGGGTCAGCTTTTGTTTCACGATGAGCCCATGGAGGAGGAGGATGAAGTGGTGTGACATGTATGATTCCTTTACCATGTGTTCGAAGTTCAAATTCAAACCATGTCTTTCCATGTTTGAGTGTTTGAATTCATGCACACGTGTCAGTAGCGATAAAGCGACAGATGAGTGTTCGGCGAGGACAGTTTGGTTTCAAGAACGTGAACTCTCGTCGAAAGGATTTTCTCACAAATCACAACGTCGGTGAACACAAAACTAACCCCAAACAGAATAGGACAGTGCCACACACACAGATAGCCAAAAGTTGACCATAGACTCTTAAAATCGACAAATGCATTTTCAAATTATTTTGCGTATCCTATGAATTCGATGAAAAAATCGACAAAAACTGGCAAGAACCCAAAACATTAATATCAAAATAAATAATCGGTAGGGTACTACCTTTGCTCTGAACTCCTTGTTGTAGTTCTTACAACATTCGTGTCAGTTCCATCTGGAGGCTGCAGTGCGTGATGTTCGGTATGTCCTATCTACCACATGCTTGGACTTGTGCTTTCACGTGTAGTCGTCCATGGTTGTTGATAAATAAAATGATAGTGTTTGGATCCACAATCGCAATGCGCGTAGCCGGTCTGGCTACATCTTCCTTGTCGGAGGCATAACTATCTCGTGGAAGAGTGACAAGCAGGATTGTGTAACGTGAAGCTCAATAGAGGCTAATAATCGTGCGTTGGGAACTGGGGTTTGTGAGAGGATCTCGTTGTGCCATCTCATACAACAGCTGCGCTAACCCATCCGTAGCATCACCTTCCGCTGTGAAAATAACAGCACGTGCTGCATTACAAAGCACGATGGCATGTGTCACACGCACACAAAGCACATGTGTCGCGTGTCGTGGGTCTTGACACGCGACAGTAGCGTGTAGAATTCCTCATAAAAGTTCTCTACTAGGGCAAGTTCAAGTTTTTTGTGCACAATGGTTGGCTTCTTGCATGCGCTTCTGCTCCGACATGATTTGTTCCCCGCTCTTGCTCCTTCCTCTCTCCCTGCACAATGCTCCTGTGGTCCTGTCTCATGCCCCTTGATGTGTGCTGTCATTTTCATCGTTTTGTGATCCTTGCTCTCTTGTGGTGAATGGCGTATGTGGGTCATGGGGAATTGTTGGTGTGTCAGTCACGGACTTGTCGCCACTGCTTGCCAGATGCCGGGACGCTCGGCGGCTACTTTAAAAGCATCAACATCCGCTAGCGTACCCTCACGTGCTCTCTAGATTGTTCTCGGTGACCACCTCCCGAGTCCATTTTCTTAGTGGCGTTATCCTTGATTGTTCACGATCCAGTTGAATAAAGTTTTTGTTTCTGCACGTGGTGCTTTTTTTGGCTTGTCATTCGGAAAACTGAGGAGCCAGTACGCCTGTCAGGACCTTGTGAGGTATACTTTTGCAGCTTGCAGCTGGGTTGGTCTATTTTCCACCAATTGATTGGACTTCTGTGTTTTGACGCACACATGTGGGTTAGACTATATCCTCACACTTGTGTTGTTTGTTCACCACTTCTTTTCTTTCATGCATATCTTTGTCATCTCTCCACTAATCCAAGCGCCAGTTATTATGTTGTGTTCATCACATTGTGATATCTCATGCATAATGTTGCTAAGTGGGTTCTCTCGTTCCCTCATCGAGGGCTGCCCAATGTCTCATATGCTAAGGGGAGCAAGAGTTGGTTGTTGGTGATGGTGACCAAGTACTCACATCCAAATGAAACAACCACTGTCCACTAGTCTCAACTCTCTCTCTCTCTCTCTCTCTCTCTCTCTCTCTCTCTCTCTCTCTTTCTCTTTCTCTTGCACAAGTTGTGGTATGTGTTCGTGTATGCATGTGTATGTGTGTGTGTGTGTGTGTGTGTGT
>SZWC01000148.1:134225-171356 GCA_023375785.1 Penium margaritaceum | reverse complement strand
GAGAGAGAGAGAGAGAGAGAGAGAGAGAGAGAGAACATTGCTTCAGTCCATAACGGATGGTTACTCAAAGAACCAACGCCGTCACCTCGGGTTGTATCATCGTTGGGCATGAAATTTTCCTTCCATTCGTAATGAACAAGGCATGTGTCAGTGGGTTTGCTTCTTGTTTTTTTTTCTTCTTTCTTGCATGATTTACATGAATTGAACTTTTGAGACTACAAAATGCATTTCCACATGTACTTTAAGATGATGTATAGTACATTGAGCATGCAATTATGGTTTGTGGTTGGCTTTGGCTATCTCACGGTTGCTCATCCTGCTCGGGTGATGCTAGCAGAATATTCTGGTAGTAACCGCTCTTGGTTTTGATTTCAGAGGTCTCGCTCATCCCCAAGGGTTGGCGGCACCCCTCGTGTGTGGCGCATGTGTGGGGCTTGCTCCGACGAGCGAGCTTACAGCCACCAACAAGCGACTTGTTTCACCATCACTTTTGGTGCTAAGTGCGAGCAACCATTCTAAGACCCATGGCGTCCCTCATATCCCCTCTCCCTCATATAGCCTCTACCACTCATCACCAACTACTGATATCAAAGAACTGAGAAGAGAGAATTTTCCCTCGTGCACCCACATGCTTTCACGGTGTGGTAATCAACACTTGGGACCTGTCCATTCCACCAACTCTTGGCCCCGGGTTTTCTTGCTGCACACCACATCACAAGAGTCTCCTTCGTCCAGCTGCTCTTATAGAACAGTTGCAGTCTGCAGCTGACATCAATTGTGCTATAAACTTCTGTGTCCACCTGCCATTGTTGCGGCCACCACGTAACCAGTCAAAGTTACACCAACGGCCACCACTGCCCTTGCTATGCCATTAATAGTCGTTGTAGCAATATAGCTGCACCAAAGCTCCCAGTCTATCACATCCATTCAAACAGAAACAACACACTCCACTCACCTCTAAGAGTAGAAGGGCAATCTATCTTTGCCCAACAATGAGTGGAAATCCTCCACCGCCCGCATCTGCTCCTCCATACTCGGCACAACAACACCTGCTTCTGAACCTACTGCCAGGCTTCTCTATACAATGCTCGTGTCTCGATGTTTTTCCCATTGCAACAGCAACTACAGTCGCATCCATGGCCAGCCACCACAGCAACGGGCAACCATGGCTGCGGCCATCGCCGCAGCCATAATTACGGGCAGCCGCTGTTGTCACACATCTGTTGGTAGCTGTTCACAGTGTTGAGACAACCTCATCTTAGCAGAAGCATCGACAGTTTTGCCGCCTACCTAGTCAACCTGGCGTATCCCACTCCCTCTCCCGGATTGCTACCTAAATACTCCCCTTTGGACAAGGAGGAGGCTGCCTTGAATGAAGATGACATTGCTTGTTACAAGGAGGAGCTGTGGCATAGTCAAACAGTTGCATATGCTCTTGAGGCATTCATGCAATTGCTTTATGAGTGGAAGCCTAATGAGGTAGTCGCCAAATACAAGCGCCAATAGGATGAAACCAATTGTCGTGTCCACAGTACAAATGACATCCATGCTAGTGATTTCTTGCATGACCACCAGTTAACCTTTGTATGCATGTGCAAATTACTAAGAGGAGGCTCTTCCATTCCTTCTACTACCCACTCGGTAGGTGGGTCACATCTTAGAAGCAGCAGAAATACCTTAAACCACGACATCAACCAAGTCACAGCAAATATAGCAACAACAATTATATTATTCATAGGAGAATCAGTAACAACAACAGTAGTCATAGCCATAATCTTAGTAACATCCTACTCCCTTTGTGAGCTCTGTCTCAATGAAACTGTTGATGTGAAAGGGAGCAGCTATAATAAAGGGAGTCACTCTTTGTTGTGCCATTCTTCACACTGAAGCTGCTACCACCACTTTCGTTGTCACCGCTAAATTCTCATGAGCACAATGTGTTACTGCTGGTTTCCGGGTTTAGGGCGAGTTCTCCCCGGCCATCTCCACATACGGGGATCTGGCAGGTGCAGTTGTGAACATGGCTATCCAAATATCCTCTATAGATGGTGTTTCTGGTACGTCAACTATATCTACAGCCACCTTTGCCGCAACTATTGTCCAATCCATTTGAGCCACAACCCCCTCGTCCGTTGTCTTCACCATCGCATCCATCTCTCCCACTATAGTAGGTATCTGCACAATCATCTCTATCTGCGATGCTGAAGCCACTGTCTATGGATACTCTGACGAGGTTTCTCTGCCGTATAATCTCCGTGAAGTCATGAGTCTAGGTGCTTGGTACCTCAGTTGTTGCATGTCTTCTCCCTATCTTTATGTTGCTCCTATAAACCTGGCTTGGGAAGCACCCTGCATGAGTTCCTACTTGCCTTTTTCTCTCATTATGGCTCTACTCTGGTTATTGTGGACTTATGATGGGTTGTCTTTGCAGATTTAATCTCAAACATTCCATTAGAAGCTTCACATCCTTTTCCCTCGTCCACTGGAGTGGATAAAACATTCCTTATTTTTCCTTTGTGCCATTATTTTTACCCTCATCTTGCTGGTCATTATGCTGATCATGAGGGTGCCATCGTTTAAGTTTAGGAACAGTTGTGAAAAAAGGTAAAGCCCTACCCCTCTTCCCTCACATGGCCATGTGAAGCTCGACACTGTGGTTTGAATGGGACTGACGGCAGTCAAAACGGACGAGCGTGGCGAGTGTGAGAGTCAAAAGAGTGAGGGTGAGTGGTGGCGGGTGGAGCTTGCTATCCAAGCCCACCCGTCGGCCGGCGACATGGGGCTCGCCGGTGCCCACTCGAAATGCGAGGGGGATAACCCCACTAGAGTCTCACAAGCCCAAACTAACGTTTAGACCTAAACTATGTCAGCCAAAACCACCACCGGTTCACAAGGAAGACAAAACTAGGTCACCAAGCCACCATAACTCAACCATGCAAAATTATCGAAGTCGATTGGTTTGAGACAAGGTTTAAGCACTTCAAAAGGGAAGCCAGGACACGTGAAGACGACTGGAGTGTACCCGGTGGCTGCTCGGCCGACTCGCGTCTGCTCCCCCAGTCTTCCGTAGCCTCCACCTCAGTAGGAGTCTGCACGGCAAAGGACGTGAGCCGAGAGGTCACACTAAGTACACAACATCACTCCCCCATGACCACACGGCGAACAGGTCCACACACATAGCAGCACTGAAGCAAACTACAGCACAAGAGCAACGATGAGAAATAACACTGAATGCAGCTCAAGGGCAGAGTTCGGTCCACAGTACAGGCAGGGTGCAATCCCACAGAACAAGCAGCCGCTAGAAACTTCGTACAGCTAATCGCCTTTGTTAGAAAGTCAGCACGCTGCGAGTCAGTGCCGACCCACATGACCTGAACCTCACCTTGATCCACCAGGTTTCGGACGTAGTGGTACTCAACGTTAATGTACTTTTTGCGTGCATGGAACACACCGGAGTTTTCTGTGATGGCCTTTGCGCTCTGATTTTCACACCGAAGCACAACGGGGGGGCATGGACTGACCTAGCTTACGCAACAGATGCACCAACCACACACTCTCGGTCGCGCCAGCGCCCAGATCCACGTACTTTGCTTCTGGAGCGCTGTGAGCGATGCAATCCTGCTTGCCACTGCGCCATGAGACAGTTGTACCGCCAATGAGGAAGATGTATCTAGTGCGACTCTTGCAGTCCGGACTCCACGCCCAGTCACTGTCTGTGTATCCGTCGAGAACCACCGAGGTCTGCCCTCGGTAGTGAAGTCCCATGCGAGCGGTGGAAACGACGTACCGCACGTACCGGATTGTGGCCTCAAGGACCCGTCTACGCGGTGCCTATGAGAACTGTGCGAGCAAGTTGACCGTGAAGGCAATGTCTGCCCGTGTCGTCGTGGCCAGGTACATGAGCGAGCCAATAACCCGCAAGTACAGGGTCACGTCGATCAGCTCTCCCAGCTTTGCTGGATCATCGACCTTTAGGGCATCCTGTCCGTCTGGGGTGATAGGGGTGGACGCCGTGCGCACGCCGCTAAGCAGCTCGGCAAAACACTCCCCCAAAGTGAGGGCGTATCACTCCTGATGGATTAGGAGCGTCCGACGAGCGCGATCACGGACAATTTGCATGCCCAGAAACACTGCGGCCTCTCCTAGGTCTTTCATTTTGTATGTCGATTGCAACACGCCCTTGGCTGTGTCGACGACCTTCAGGTCAGGCGAGGCGATCAATAGGTCATCGACGTAGACCAGGATGGCCGAAAAGGGGGCAGTGGCCTGGGAAAAGAACGGCGATGGGTCCACCGCGCTCTGGACATAGCCCGCTCGTAAGAGCGTGCCGGTGATCTCCTTGTTCCAGCATCGAGGCGACTGCTTCAGGCCGTACAGCGCATTCCGCAACCGGTACACACGACCGCTGCCGTCCTCGAACCCTGGAGGCTGGACCATGTAGATCTCTTCCTCCAGCTTTCCATGTAGGAACGCGTTGTTGACGTCCATTTGGTGGAGTTCCCAATCGTGCTGGACCACCTGGGACAGCAGACCCAAGGCCGTGGTCGTGCGTCCAACTGGTGCAAAAGTCTCAGTGAAGTCGATCCCTTTGATCTGAGAGAATCCCTTTGCAGTCAGCCGTGCTTTGTAGCGATCAACTGTGTTGTCCGGCTCCAGCTTTTTCCGCAAAACCCACTTTGCCTGAACGGCCTTTCGTCCAAGTGGCAGGTCTACAAGATCGTAAACCCCATGTTCCTTGATAGCTGCCAGCTCAGCCTCGCATGCTGCGCACCAGAGTGTTGCATCGGGTCCAACCAGAGCCTGACACAGTGTGCTGGGGTCTGGCGTCACTCCCACCACACTAGGGTCTGGGGCCACGGCATCTCCATTGCGCGTTGCCAAGGCATAGGCCAAAGACGGAGGGCCAACGGTGTTGGTGGACTCTGTGGAGTCTACCGCAAGTTGACTCTCGTGAGCAAGTAGAGCGAAGCCTGTATCGCAGTCGGAGTGGACTTCAGTGTGCCCCTACGCACAAAGGCCCAAGGCCCTCATGCCGGGGTCCCCGCTACGCACGCTACGAGCAGGACGCGGTCGGAGGCGTCCACCCTCACCTCGCCGGTATGGCTCTGGTGATGGTACAGTTTGGGCAGGTGGTGGACACTCGTTAGCCACGGACACGACTGGCGATGTGCGAGATGATGCCGGTGTGTCGCCTGGGCAGACGAAGGATGAGGACAATGCAGGCGATGCGACTGGTGACATAGACTGCATAGGTGGTGAAGGCGACGCAAGTGACACCAGTGACTTTGCTGATGACACAGGTGCAGGGGACAGGGGCAGCACCGGGGACGCGACAAGTGACACAGACTCCTGTATTGCAGGGGATGCTGGTGGAACGGTGGACGTAGGTAGGACAGGCGACGCGGTCAACGCGGGGGGCGTGGACGATGCTGGCGAGTCACCCTGGGGATGGGACGGACAAGTAGCGTCCACGCTGACCGGGACAATCAGCCCACCCTCCCCTGCGCGTGGAAACGTACCACACCCAGGGGAATGCGACTGCGGGGTGCCCCTGACGGGTAGATCTCTGAAGGAGAGACGCTCGAAGAATAGAGCGTCTCAAGACACGACAATTTGACGCCGACTGGGGTCCGAAAACCGCCAGGCCTTGGAGCTTGAAGCAACGCNAGTAGCGTCCACGCTGACCGGGACAATCAGCCCACCCTCCCCTGCGCGTGGAAACGTACCACACCCAGGGGAATGCGACTGCGGGGTGCCCCTGACGGGTAGATCTCTGAAGGAGAGACGCTCGAAGAATAGAGCGTCTCAAGACACGACAATTTGACGCCGACTGGGGTCCGAAAACCGCCAGGCCTTGGAGCTTGAAGCAACGCCGACAAACACACAGACGCGACCTCTAGGGGAGAATTTGGACCCTTGTTGTTCTGGTGTGAACCAGACACAGTCAAGGGACCCCCACACGCGTGCGAGTCGGAGGTCGGCACGACGTCCGTACCACAGTTGGTACGGGGTGTGCGTGTTCGGGAGGGGGCCATGAGAGACAGCTCCTAGCACTGCTGTCGCTAGCGTGGCAGTACAAGCCTGCTAGCTAACTCACTAGCACACACAGGTGGAGGTGAGAACAGCAAGGGGTCGGCTAGGGACACAAACAAAAGTGTCAGAAGCTGAAAATGTTGAAATATGCAGAGAGAGATGACAACTGAGCCCAGGACCACCTAAATAGTGTCACAGACCTAGTAGGTGCTCACACACAAGTGGCGCTCAAGGGCGCTATTTTTCTAGCAGGACAAAGCAATGGGAAAAACACGGTTTTGGCCATAGCTCCCTGCAGACACGTCGGAACGACGAGCCGTTTGAACCAGAACGGCCATAACGACGAGATCTACGTCCTGATAAGTTGCATTCCCATGTGCTGTCCCACAGCACGAAGCCACAAAAATACGAGAGTCTTCTGGGCGCCCGTCGCCGCCGGCCGCCGGTCGTCTGCCACCGTCGCCAGTCTCAGGGATCTGCACGTGAATGGACATGAGCCGAGGGGTCATTGTAAGCCGTGTACGACACACACAACAACACTCCCCCATGACCGGAGGGCGAACACGTCCATGCACATGCAGACACTGACGTTGTACAGAGTAGGAACACACACTCAGGCGCTGCAGGCAGCAGGCACAGCACACGCAAGGTGGCACATGAGGGATCAACCTGCAACAGGGGTGGGGCAGAGTCCCACCGAGCGAGTGGTCGCATGAAACTTCGAACGACCCAGAGCCTTGGTCAGAAAATTCGCGCACTGCCTGTCAGTGCTCACATGGATGACTCGGATCTCACCACGATCAACCAGATCACGCATGAAGTGGTGTTCGACATTGATGTGCTTTGGGCGTGCATGGAACACACCTGAGTTCTTGGCGATGGCCTCCGCGCTCATGGTGTCACACTAGAGGATCACACGGGGAATGGACTGACGCAGTTCACGCAACAGACGAACGAGCCAGACACACTCCACTGCACCGGCGCCTAGAGCAACATATTCTGCCTCAGCAGTGCTGTGTGTAATGCAGCCCTGCTTCCCACTTCGCCAGGACACTGCAGTGCCTCCAATGAGAAAGATGTAGCCGGTGCGGCTTTTGCCATCTGGACTCCACGCCCAGTCACTGTCTGTGTACCCATCGAGCACAACGGACACCTGCTCGCGAAAGCACAGACTGAAGCGTGCGGTGGATAGGATGTAGCGGACACACCGGACTGCAGCCTCCAGTGTTTGCTGGTGCGGAGCCTGCGAGAACTGGGCGAGCAGGTTGACAGTGAAGGCAATGTCGGGTCGCGTCGTGGTGGCCAAGTACATGAGCGAGCCGATGACTCGGAGGTACAGGGTCACATCGACTGGCTCCCCCAGGTCAACTGGGTCATCCACCTTCAGGGCAGCCTGCCCCTCAGGGATCATGGGCGTGGAGGCCGTGCGGACGGCAGTGAGGAGGTCGGCAAAGCGCTCCCCCACCGCCTCTGCGTAGCGTCCTTGATGGACACGGAGTGTACGGCGGACACGGTCGCGCACGATCTCCATCCCCAAAAAGACAGAGGCCTCACCAAGATCTTTCATCTTGTAGGCCGAGGAGAGAACGGCCTTGGCAGCGTTCACTGCTCCCAGGTCAGGCGAGGCGATCAGAAGATCTTCCACGTAGACGAGGATGGCAGCGAGCGGTGCTGGGGACTGTGAGAGGAACATGGATGGGTCAGCATCACTCTGAAAGTACCCAGTGCGTCTCAGCGTGCTGGTGATCTCCTGATTCCAGCAGCGAGGTGACTGTTTCAGGCCGCAGCCGGTACACGCGACCGGTACCATCCTCAAAGCCGGGTGGCTGGACCATGTAGATCTCCTCCTCAAGGCCCCCATTCAGGAACGCGTTGTTGACATCCATCTGATGGAGTTCCCAGTCGTGCTGTGCCACCTGGCTCAGCAGCGTGAGCGTGGTCGTCATCCTCCCAACAGGGGCAAAGGTCTCAGTGTAGTCCACGCCAGGGACCTGAGAGAAGCCTTTTGCTGTCAGGCGCACTTTGTAGCGCTCCACGGAGCCGTCTGGCTTGAGCTTCTTGTGTAGAACCCACTTGGCCTTGATGGCCTTGCGGTTCTTTGACAGGTCCACTAGCTCAAAGACGCCGTGCTCGCGGATGGCATCGAGCTCAGCCTGGCAGGCAGTGCGCCACTGCTCAGCGTTGGGGGCTGACAAGGCCTCAAGCAGACTGGTGGGATCGGGAGACAGCACTGGTGCACTGCGTGTAGCGAGGGCATACGCCGCAGAGGGAGGGTCGACTGTCACCATGGACTCAGCGGCGTCACGTGCAAGACGATGCTCATGAGCAAGTAGTACCACACCAATGGCACCGCCAGGGTGAATCTCAGCGAGGCCGCGAGCACTCAGGCCGAGGGCCTTCGTGCCCAGGTCACCGCTGACGACGCTACGCGTGGGACGAGGGCGGAGACGTCCGCCGGGTGCCCGTGTGTAGGGGTTCGACGGGGTAGGAGCAGGGGGCGCTGCCAGCTCACCAGCCGGTGTGGACTGCACGACAGGCGCGCCACTCGAGGCCGGCGTGGCTTCAACAGCTGGGGACGGGCCCACGTCAGACGCAGGCAGGGATGACTCAGAGCCAGAAGTGGACGCGGATGCAGGATGAGGCTGAGCCGCAGACGCGGAAGGAGCAGGCAAAGCCTTGGATGTAGAAGGAGCAGGCAGAGCCTCAGATGCAGACTCGGACGCAGACGCAGAGGCAGACTCGGACGCAGACACAGACATGGGCGAGGGCGGAGAGCCAGGGGCAGAGGAGCATGCCACAGATGGGGTAGGGCTGAGGGTGATGGTGGGCACAGCCTCTGGGGACAACCCTTGGGGTGTCGGCGACGGAGTGAACGTACTGGCCGAGGGCACTGTGCCAACCGGGACAGGAGTCTCCCCCACACTACGGGGCCCGACACACCCAGGAGCATGAGCAGCGCGCAGAGCGTGGATGCGAGCAATGTCGCGGAAGGCGAGATACTCGAAGAAGAGAGCGTCCCGGGACTCCACGATGCGGCGGTGCTCAGGGTCCCAGAACCGCCAGGCCTTCGACCGCGGGGCGACGCCAACGAAGGCACAGATGCGACCGCGCAGGGAGAGCTTGCTCCCCTGCTGCTCCAGTGTGAACCAGACGCAGGCAAGGGAGCCCCAGACACGGGCCAGGCGCAGGTTCGCGCGACGCCCATACCACAACTCGTAGGGTGTGCGGTGACCTGGGAGGGGACCGTGGGGAATGCGGTTCCAGACCCAGGTCATGTATGCCATGCCCTCAAAGGCAAAGGCCTCAGGCATGGCACTGTCGGCGCGCATGGCGCAGACCGCATCCTCCATGGTGCGGTTCGAGCGCTCGGAGACACCGTTCTGCTGGGGGGTGGCGGGAGCAGAGAGGTTGTGGAAGACACCGAGCTCGGTGAAGGAGCAAGTCATGTCACCGAGGTACTCGCCGCCGCGGTCCGAGCGAAAGGTCTGAAGGCGGTGGGGAGACTGGCGTTCGGCCATGACCAGCCAAATGCGGACCGCAATGACTGCATCGGTCTTCTGACGCAGGCTGTAGACCCAGCGCATGCGCGTGAAGTCATCAGTCAACGTCAGGACGTAGCGACCGCGGTCCTCCTGAAACTCGACAGGGAGTGGACCCATGAGGTCGGAGTGGACAAGCCCCAGGGGCCGACGAGCCCTGGAGACAGACGTAGGATAAGTAGACCAGTGCATTTTTCCCTCAGCACAGGCTAGACAGTCGGTCGTGGGTGGCGCCTTGAAGGACGCTGCATCAAGACCGAGAGCAGGCTGAGTGCGGATCAGCCTATCGACAGCCCCCAGGTGCACATGACAAAGACGTCGATGTAGGAGGCGGTGGTGCTCGGGGTACGGAGCACCAGCGACGAAAACACGGGCGGCGGAAGAGGGAGGCAAGGGGGGTGCACTCGTAGAAGATCCATCAATGTGATACAGATCATCGACGACCGTCCCACTGAGGACGGTCTCCTCGGTGTCGCGCACAAAGATGCGAGCATCGGCAGCCGTGTGTGTGACACCGAGGCCCATCTTGGTGCAAGCACGGACAGACAGCAGGCTGAGTTCCAGATCAGGGACAAAGAGGACGTCGGAGATGTATACGGGACCAGCTGGTTGTTGTTCTTCTATGCCCCATGGCCACTGCTATGGCTTGACGGACAGGTTGGGCATGCACTGCTCCCTTGGAGTAAGTCCCCCAAACCTTGTTCATGGTGCAAGTCCAAGCGAGACACCAGAAGTGTAGCACAACAGATAGCATGTCGGACTTAGGAACAACAGGTCCTACGATCGAGTCTTGATGTGCGCAGAAGGTTTTTTACCTTTCCAGCACAGGGGCAGTTTCTTAGACATTTCTCCATGCATGAGGAGAATACGCCACTTGGTGGTCAGTGGATGCGCCAATTGGCGGACTGGTGAGGTGTGTGGAGTGACCACCCCAAAAGTGCCACTACCCACACACCTTAGAAGCCAGGCCTAGGACTATATGTACCAGGCTCATTCCTCATTCTAATTACACAATCTGGCCTTAGATGCTCCTCACAGAGTTGTCCAACTAAGGAACAATATAAAGAAGGTACTGGTTGGTCTAAGCCACAGGAGTTAGTCTTTGACTAGCACCTCGTGCGAAAGTGACCAAGTGTTAAGTGGACACAGTTGCTAGCANGCCTCAGGCCGGTTGACAAAGGGTTATGGGCCCACACTGACCAGTTGTAAGGCACGCTTCGCTCAACTTTGGTACGCTCTCTCCAGGTGCGCATGCCGGCTCCATCAGCTCCATCAGCTCCATCAGCTTCATCAACTTCAACGGCTTGGTCTGCACTCAGCACACAAGGACCAAGGACAAGCTCTGCCCTTGGAGGCACGACCCTTGTGTCCCAACCAGGACAAGCTCTGCCCTTGGTGGCAAGACCCTGGGTGTGTTGGTGTAGATATCTTCTCTGTCTGCAGGTGAACATTGGCTGAAGGGGTAAGCAACGGATCTGCATCCTAAAACCGGTAGCAGACATCAGCTAACATCAGCCTACATCGGCCTCAACGCAGCAGAGACGTGGGAGGCAGATAAGGGCAACAAAAATGGTTGACCCATCAGGAGGAGTGGGGACTGGCGCAAGACAGTCCTCAAACTCAACAGTGGCTACCACAGGGCAGACCACTGGAGAAAATGTGAGTGTTACGTCACTGCCGCAAGGTCTTGGACCCTTGGGAGGAATCCCCATTTTCGAGGGGATTGACTTCCCCCTTTGGAGATGGCAGTTCGAGCTAGCGATGAAAGTGCGCAGCTTCATCAAACTATTGAAGGGAGAGGAGCAGGCTCCCTCGAAAGGCACATCCGAGCATGAGGCATGGATGGATCGAAATGATATTGTCATGTCATTCCTCAGCAACGCGATTGCTAAGAAGTATGTTCCCATCATTGTCGGGTACACGCTGGCTTCCGAAGCTTACGACAAGCTCAAGCGCGTGCACCAATCCACCTCCCTTGCGAACAGATTATTCATCCTACAACAGCTGATCAGCATGCGGGTGAATGAGGGAGAATCAATCCCCGATTTCCTACAGGAGTTTGAAGGACTCCTTGGCGAGGCTCGCCAGATGAACTGGGACCTTGACGAGAACATGCAAGCCATGATTCTCCTCATGGCGCTACCAGAGAGCTGGAGCCCGATGATCACCGTCATGGGCGGCTGGAAGGAGGACGACCTGACGTACACGGCAGTGTCNACAGGGTAACTGCCGCAACTGCGGCAAACCTGGGCACTGGGCAAGAGAGTGCAGGTCGCCAAAGAAGGAAGACGGCGGAAGCGGTGGGAACAAAGGCAGCAAAAAGAGTGGCAAAGAAGCTACCAACATGATGGCACAGAGCACGCCTCCAGAAAAAGGAGCGGCGCTGCTCAGGCCAGGAGCTTTTGTGCTTGACTCCGGCACCGATCATCTCTTTATCAACGACCAGGCTGGATTTGTCTCCATCGGCCCCACCGATCGGCGGTTCAGATGCGCAAACGGTAGCAAAGGGCGTGGGCGACAAGCTGGTGAGCATCAGCCTCAATGGTGCCGAGAAGGATCTACAGCTACGTGACGTGGTCTACATGCCCTCCTTTGCGGCAAACCTTCTGTCCGTGTCAAAAACAACGGGCAACGACATGACGGTGGTGTTCACGCAGAAGAAGGCGGTCATCGCCAGGAACGAGGACATCAAGGTCCTCTACGCCAACAAAGATCTCGTGGCACAGGTTCCATGGGTTGACGGACTCTACGTACTGCAGACAACGACAGCAAAGAGCTCGGAAAACGAGGGCCATGCGGGTGCACCAGAGGCGATGGTCTCGACACCCACGCAGGAGAGCACACCAACGAAAACTGAAAAAGCATCCTCCGTCGCAAAAGACGAAGACGCTGATCTGTGGCATAGACGTTTTGGCCATGTGGAAAATAGCACGCTCCAAGTCATCCAGCAACAACAGCAAGTCCGTGGCGTGGATGGTTGCAAGAAGGATGCGGTTGGGTGTGGCAGCCTGTGTGAACCTTGCCTCCAAGGCAAGACCAAGCGAACGCGCTTTGAGCGCAATGGTCGCCGCGCAGAATCAGCCCTTGACCTCATTCACACCGACGTGTGCGGACCCTTTCGCACGGCGTCAAACGGTGGTAGCAAGTATTTTCTGACCTTCATAGACGACCACAGCCGCAAGGTGTGGATCTTCTTCCTCAAAGCAAAGGGAGAGGTCAGAGAAAAGTTGCAGGAGTTTGTCGCCATGGTGGAGCGGCAGACCGGAAAGAAAGTCAAAGCAATGCGAAGCGACAACGGTGGAGAGTACGAGGTATGCAAGGGCTGGTTGAGGCAACATGGGATCAGCCACCAGCCCAAAACGCCTTACACGCCGCAGTGCAATGGTGTTGCTGAACGGATGAATCAGACCATCCTCGGCATGGTGCGTAGCATGCTCTTTGATGCAAAGCTTCCACCACGGTTCTGGGCGGAAGCGGCAAGAACGGCATGCTATCTCGTCAACCTGACTCCTACGGCTGCTCTGGGCAGACGCAGAAAGAAGAAGGGAAAGCAACAGATGACACCACAAGAAGTTTGGTCAGGGAAGAAGCCGGACACATCACACCTGAAAGTATTCAGCTGCACCGCATGGGCAAAGGTCCAGGCGGATGAGGGTGCCGGCAAGCTGGATGCAAGAGCGCGAAAGTGCGTTATGGTGGGCTATGAGACTGCCCACAAGACATACCGCCTGTGGGACCTGGCAGGAAGAAGACTCATCACCAGCCGGGACGTAACCTTTGACGAAAGGAAACCAGGCAAGGAAGAGATTCTTGATCCCACGCAAGCTCCAAAACAGGGAGAGTGGTTGGTGCTGCTGGAGTCAGGAGATCAAGCTCCCAAAAACTGGCAAGTGGTGCCAGTACAGCAGGCCGTGAAGAACAGTGGTGTGGCAGGAAGAGCGGCTGCGCAGGCTGACGCAGCGGCGAGCTCCGACACAGAGTCGGAGACGTCCGAGGCCTCTGAAAACAACTCGGAGGCCACTGGCTCTTCAAAAGAAGAAAACTTAACTTCAGGGCAGCCTGCAGCACAGGAGTAACAGCATTGCGAAGATCCACAAGCAATGCAACGTCGTAGCACACGACAAAGAAAACAAACTCCAAAGTACGACGCTGACATCGGAAGCTGGACTGGACTGAGCTGGTCCTGTTTGGCTCAGGGAGAGCCGCTCACTGTGGCTGAGGCGCTGGCAAGGCACGATGCGGCCAAGTGGAAGGAGGCGGTGGACAGCGAGCTCGCGTCCATCGAAGAAAATGGCACATCGGTGCTGGTGGACAGACCCGCTAACGCTCACGTGGTGGGCTCAAAGTGGGTGCTCAGGTTGAAGCGGAAGCAAGATGATAGCATCGACAAGTACAAGGCAAGGGTCGTGGCGAAAGGATTCTCACAGCGCGCAGGGTCTGAGTACCATGAGACCTTCGCACCGGTTGTCACGTTTGCCTCAATCAGGTCCCTGCTTGCCGTCGCTGCCGCCAAAGACCTTGAGATCCACCAGATGGATGTGAAGACAGCTTTCCTTTATGGGAAGCTCGACAAGGAGGTGCTAATGGAGGTGTCGGAAGGTGTCAAAGCACCCGAGGGTAAGGTGTGCAAGCTGGTGAAGGCGTTGTACGGGCTGAAACAGGCCCCACGGATCTGGTACAAGGAGATGGACAGCTTCATGGCTGAGATCTCCTTTGCACATTACAGGAATGACCCCAGCGTCTATGTGCGGGAGGACAAACGTGGCTTGCTGCTCGTGGCATTGTACGTGGACGATCTCATCATGTGTTCTTCCTCGCAGGAGGCCCTTATGGACCTCAAGAAAAATCTGGCCAGCAGGTTTAAGATGAAGGACATGGGACCTCTCGAGTACTACCTCGGGATTGCTGTTCACTGCAACCGCAAAGCAGGCACCATTGAGCTCAACCAGACCAAGTACATCATGGACGTCTTGAAGCGCTACAACATGGAGGACTGCAAACCCGTCAGCACCCCCATGCCCTCCGACTGCAAGCTCTCCTCCTCTATGTCACCAAGCAATGAGGCAGACCGGCGGGAGATGCAAACCATTCCATACCAGTCCGCCGTTGGGAGCCTCATGTACACGATGATGGGAACACGACCTGACATTGCTTACGCAGTGGGTCAGGTGAGCATGTTTGTGGCCAACCCTGGGCCAGAACATTGGCAAGCTGTGAAGCAAATTTTTCGCTACCTCAAAAAGACTCTGCACGTCGGACTTCGGTTTGGAGGTCTAGAAGGATCAGACTTGCTACGAATGATATGCTACAGTGACGCGGACTGGGGAGGACGGATTGATGACAGGAAGTCCACCTCAGGGTTTGTCTGTCTTCTCAACGGTGGTGCGGTCTCGTGGGCAAGCAGGAAGCAAGAATGCGTCTCGCTTTCTACTGCTAAGGCGGAGTACATTGCACTCTCCCAAGTGTGCAAGGAAACGCAGTGGCTTCGCAGTTTGCTTGGTGAGATCAAGGTACCAAAAGAGGAAGTAACGGTCATCCGCATCGACAACCAAAGTTCCATCGCTATGGCAGAGGACGACATGATCTCTCAGCGTACAAAGCACATTGATATTCGGTACCACTACTCACGTGACCTTGTCGCCAAGGGTGTCGTGGAACTGGAGCACGTCACAACCAAGAAAATGCTTGCGGACTTCTTGACAAAGCCGCTAGACACCGACTTGCATGTTGCAGGTGCTCGAGGAGTCGGCATGGTGGATGCAAGAGATGAGAACTAAAGACCAAGAAAGTTGACGTGCACAAACACAACCTAGAGCTACAGGCTCGTGCCAAAGAAAACTACCACAGCAGGTGACCTAAGGTGCAAGGGAGAGATTGTTGTTCTTCTATGCCCCATGGCCACTGCTATGGCTTGACGGACAGGTTGGGCATGCACTGCTCCCTTGGAGTAAGTCCCCCAAACCTTGTTCGTGGTCCAAGTCCAAGCGAGACACCAGAAGTGTAGCACAACGGATAGCATGTCGGACTTAGGAACAACAGGTCCTACGATCGAGTCTTGATGTGCGCAGAAGGTTTTTTACCTTTCCAGCACAGGGGAAGTTTCTTAGACATTTCTCCATGCATGAGGAGAATACGCCACTTGGCGGTCAGTGGATGCGCCAATTGGCGGACTGGTGAGGTGGTGTGGAGTGACCACCCCAAAAGTGCCACTACCCACACACCTTAGAAGCCAGGCCTAGGACTATATGTACCAGGCTCATTCCTCATTCTAATTACACAATCTGGCCTTAGATGCTCCTCACAGAGTTGTCCAACTAAGGAACAGTATAAAGAAGGCACTGGTTGGTCTAAGCCCCAGGAGTTGGTCTTTGACTAGCACCTCGCGCGAAAGTGACCAAGTGTTAAGTGGACACAGTTGCTAGCAAGTGATTGCCTAGGAACTGCTCAGTGTGGAACCGTGATCCTGAGGGTGATATCTTTTCCTAGCTGAAATGCTAGGAGCGGACGGCAGGTGCTATTGTGTCGGCCCTGTTTTCTAGTCCGTTCGCCTCAGGCCGGTTGACACTGGCCCGGTGAACTGCACAACCCCAGCACCCTGGACAGGGACCTCATGGCCAGCTGCAGTGCGAACAAAGCGAACAGCGCCAACGGGATGCAAGACGACAAAGGCGTCACGACGACACGTCATGTGATGGGTGGCACGAGAGTCCACAACCCATGTGGCATCTGTGACACGTGTACAAGGGGCAACGTGGCACTCGGTGACGGGACAAGGCACGGCAACAGGTCGCTCGGCAGGCAACGCGGCAAGACGAGCGACGGAGTGTACATGAGACGCATGCAACCAAGACACGTCATCGGGTCCGTCACGCTCACACGGCTGGGCATGGGGACCACCACAGGTATCATCACGCAACGACACAGATAGTCCACATGCAGTAGGACCCCTCGACTCAGTCAACTCACTCGCACCTCCCTGAGATGAGCGCAGGGCGAGAAGCTGGTGCAGCTCGGCGATCGTCCTGTCGCATTCGGCGAGCGCCTGGTCACGAGGATCCGCGGAGGAGCCTGCTATGGCGGCGGACTCCTCTGGGACGGTTGCGGTAGTGGCGGCCGAGCGGGCGGTCGCACCGGACGTCAGGTGCATGCGCGCCTCGTGCGCCTGCTGCAGCCCACAGGTGACCTTGGCTCAATCCAGTGGGCGTCCTGTCAGGCGAGTGCAGTCGGGATAGCGATGGTCACCACCGCAGTTGAAGCACACGAGCCGGCGTCTCGTTGTGCTGCTTGAGCCGCTGCTACTGCCGCCGTTGCTGTTGCTGCTGCCGCCGCTGCTGCTGCTGCTCCCGCCGTTGATGCTGTGGCTAACACTACCAGTGCTGGTGCCGCTGCTGGTCCTGCCGCTGGAAACACCACCCGACGCTTTGTGGCCCTTCTTCCCCTGAGCTGGAGCCGCCGTTGCTGTAGACGGCGGGGAGGGAGATGCGGCGGCAACTGTAGCTGAAGCGGTGCTGCGGTGAGCGCGGTTCGCGGCATCCATGCCTGCGACATCTAGAAAGTGGGGAGTGGCCCAGCGCAGCAGGGTCCCGTCGCTCACCATGTCGCAAAGCAGCGTCTGGTCGAAGTTGCTCAAGACGCGCGCGTAGTTGGGGTGGATGCCGTAGAGGATAATCTGGAGGGCGGAGTATTGCGCAGGGACGTCGTCCCCAAGCTCCTCGTACAGCTGGATCGCCCGGCGCCAGTAGTCGGCTGTAGACTCCTGAGCAGTCTGGCAGAGGGAGTTGAATTCGGCGAGGCGCTAGGACGTCAAAGCCAAGGTGGCACCCTCAAACAGAGTGACGGCCAGTGCCCACGCCGCGCAAGGGTCAGCTCCTGAGCCGGTCAGCGAATTGCCAAGGAACCGACTGAAGTCCCTGGTGAAGTCCGGGACGGCTTTCATCAGGCCGGAAGCTGCGCGGACTGCCATCTGTGTCTGAGGGGGGTCAAACGCCTGATATGGTGCGAGGTGGTAGGGGAGGACTCCCTCGCTCATGGCCCACATGCGAAAGCGCGGCTCCCAAGACTTCAAGCCGTTCCCAGTCCGGAAGACGGGCGGATCCTACTCAAACCACTTGGGTGGCTTGACTGTCGGAAGAGCGACGGGTGAAGTTAGTGTGGGACCAGGCATGGAGGAGGCAACCCCCTTGCCCAGGCGGGCCCTCAAATCCAGTTCCTCAAAGCTCAGAGGGCGGCGAGATGAGCTCAGGCCGGCGTCGGCGCCGGAGCTCGTGCCCTGTAGGGCGGCGTTGGCCTCACGTGCTCTACGACGGGCCTCCAGGTGGATGAGGCGTGCTCGCAGCATCTCCTCCTCACCCTCCTCAACAGAGTCGGAGAGGGTCTCTGCAACCTCGTCTGTAGCGCCACCGTGGGCGAGATGGTCTTCGCTTGGGTCTGCGGACGGGTGCTGCTGCTACAAATGAACCTGTTGCTGTTACTGTTGTACCTGCTGCTGCTGGGGTAGTAAGCCCCTGATCAGGTCCTGCAGCTCGGCGACCTGCTTCGTCAAAGTGTTGCGGCTCTCCGCCTGTAAGTCGGCCAGTATGCGTACTTGGCGTGCCGATGTCGTTGGGCTCGGCGGCCGCTGCTGCTGCTGCTGTTGCGGCGGCTGCTGCTATTGCGGCGGCCGCTGTTGTCGCTGCTGCTGTTGCTACTACAGCTGCTGCTGCTACTACTGCTGCTGTGACTGTTGCTGCTGTTGCTGTTGCTGCTGCTACTGCCACTACGGTGATGACGGCGGCGGCCGATGTTGGCCGCTGACGGTGCTGCCCTCGGCAGCTGCGTCGGTAGCGGCGTTGGAGGGGATAAGCTTCGGCATGTTGGCCGGTTCCCCCTTGTTCCCTCCTTCCTTTTTTTTTTGTTGCGGAAGACCTCGACGCGGAACCTCGCCTCTGCGAAACTTCTCCGCGGAACGTGTCCGCGGACCCCCTCCGCGATACACCTCACCGCGGAAGCTCACCGCGGATTACCGCGGATGGGCTCCGTGGAGGGGTACGGCGGAGCTGCGGAGCTGTGACGGGGTGCCGTGAACAGCCACCGCGGTCGCGCCGGTGCAGAACACGGTGAAGTACCGCGAGCTGCTGGGGCACCGCGGTCGGCACGCTCCACAACCGCCGCGGAGCGTCCGCGTCTGGGGGCCGCGGAGCTGCCGCGCACTCGAGACCGCGGAGCACCGGCGAGCAGCACCGGCGTGTTCCGGAACGACCGCGGAGCTGCCGCGGTAGGATGTCGCGGATCCGCGGAGCACCGCGGATCTGCCACGGCACTCTCGCCGCGAGGAGGTGCAATCGGAACGCTCCATTCCACCGCGGCACTCGTCGGCGTGGTCCGTTGCGGCCGCGCAGTTGCCGCGGCTGCTGAGGGGACGTCACCGCCGCGGAACACCGCAGATGTCGCGGAACTGCCGCGAAACGGCCGCGGAATGGCCACGGAATGGCCGCGGAACGGCCGCGGAACTCGTAAAAAAATAGTGGAAACGGTGGTGGGTCCTCCCAGGACCTCTCGCCGAGGCAGTGGGTACTGCTGCTGTTGCGACTCCAGGCAACGGCTGCGGTTGCTCACTGCTACAACGGTTGTTGCGCCTCTACTACACAGCTGTGCGAGCACTGGCTCGCGGCTTTGATACCATGAGAGACAGCTCCTAGCACTGCTGTCGCTAGCGTGGCAGTACAAGCCAGCTAGCTAACTCACTAGCACACACAGGTGGAGGTGAGAACAGCAAGGGGTCGGCTAGGGACACAAACACAAGTGTCAGAAGCTGCAAATGTTGAAATATGCAGAGAGAGATGACAACTGAGCCCAGGACCACCTAAATAGTGTCACAGACCTAGTGGGTGCTCACACACACGTGGCGCTCAAGGGCGCTATTTTTCTAGTAGGACAAAGCAGTGGGAAAAACACGGTTTTGGCCATGGCTCCCTGCAGACACGTCAGAACGACGAGCCGTTTGAACCAGAACGGCCGTAACGACAAGATCTACGTCCTGATAGGCTGCATGCCCATGTGCTTTCCCACAGTACGAAGCCACAAAAATATGAGAGTCTTCTGGGCGCCCGTCGCCGCCGGCCGCCGGTCGTCTGCCACCGTCGCCAGTCTCAGAGATCTGCACGTGAATGGACATGAGCCGAGGGGTCACCGTAAGCCGTGTACGACACACACAACAACAGGCCGTGTGGGGTCCTGTTCCAAACCCAAGTCATGTAGGCCATGCCCTCGAAGGCGAACACTCAGGCATGCCGCTATCTATCCACATGGAGCGAACCGCATCCTCCATGGTACGGTTCCACCGCTCAAACACACCATTCTGCTGTGGCGTGGCTAGGACGGAGAGGCTGTGAAACACGCCCACTTTGGCAAAGTATCGGTCAAGATCCCCCATGTATTCACCACCCCAATCAGAGCGGAAGTTTTGGAGGGTATGAGTGGACTGATGTTCGACCATGACAAGCCACGTGCGCACAGCAAGCGCAACATCGCTTTTCAGGCCCAGACTGAAGACCCACCGCATGCGGGTGAATTCATCCGTGATCGTCAGGACGTAACGCCCTCTGTCATCGTGGAACTCCATGGGGATGGGTCCCAGGAGATCAGAGTGAAACAGCTCGAGGGGCTTGAGAGCCGGCGAGTCTGACAAAGGGTATGTGGCACGGTGCATTTTGCCTTGTGCGCATTGCAGGCAATTGGTCATGGGCGGCGCCTCAAAGGACGCTGCGTCAAGACCGAGCGCAGCTTGGGTGCGAATCAGACGATCTACGGCATCCAAGTGGACGTGACACAAGCGTCTATGTAGTAGACGCTGATACTTAGGCGACAATGTGCCTATCATGAACACTCGTGCAGTGGGAGATATAGTGATAGTGGTCAACGTGGGGCAGCTGGAGATGTGGTACAAGTCCCCTACTGCCTTGCCACGAAGCACCACTTCAGCAGTGGCGCAAACGGAGATAATGGCATCCTCACCTGTGAATGCCACACTGAGACCCATCCGTGTGCAGGCACGTCCAGACAGCAAGCTGAGTTCTAGGCCAGGCACATACAGCACGTTTGAAATGTAAAACGGCCCAGACGGTCCATGGAATTTCACGACACCTTCACCTTGAACAGGAACCTCATGCCCAGCAGCCGTACGCACAGACTTCACATAGCCAACATGACCAAGGACCACGAAATCACTACGGTGACATATCTTGTGATGGGTGGAACCCGAATCTAGGATCCAGGTGGCATCCGTCACACGCTCGGGCGACGTGACTGAAAGGCTACCAACTGTGCAGACGGTGGACAAAGGTGACTCAGTAGACGACTGCTGAGTCACACGGGTGACACATGCTTGCGACTCATCAAGCCACGACAGGTCGTCGTGACCTGTGCATACTACGGCGAAGACAGAGGACAGACCAGCATCATCACGTGCGACGAACGACTCCACAGACTCAACAGCGCACTGTGCCCGACCACCACCATCACGACTGCACGTCATGGACTCAACAGACCCAACAGTGGAACCCCTCGGCTCAGTCAATGCACTCGCACCTCCCTGAGTGGTGAGTCGGAGAAGCTGGCGGAGCTCGGCGATGTAACGGGCCTGGGTCGCAAGCTGTTGCTCCAGGGGTGTCAGGTCGTTGGCACTGTCTTCGGCTACATCAGCTCCTGGTGTAAACTGTGCGTCAGTCATAGCTATGTCGTGGACGTAGGCACGCTCATGCTAATCAAAAGCCTATTGTAGTCCTTGCGCAATCTTCGTTCAGTTCTTCAGGAGCTTACACTCCGTGTAGCGGTGCGCTCCTCCGCAGTTGTAGCACTCCCACTGTCATTCCCGAATCGGATTTGAAGCTGTCTGGTCCTTGCAACCCTTTCCACCCCTCCTGTTGTTCCTTGCCTTCTTCCCTTGGACTACCGCAGCTGAGCCAGTTACTATTGTGGTTGTCTTTGTGCGTGGTGTCTGTACTGTTATGACGACTGCGGCTGACGCGCCATGACAGGCGTCGTTTGCTGCTCCAACTCCTGCCACGTGTAGGAAATGTTTTGTGGCCCATGACAAGAGGATGCCTCTGTCAGCCATCTCCTGAAGACTGCTCAGGCTGAAGTTGTCGAAGGTCTTGGCATACTCGCGTCCAACACTGATTTTGATGGTGTTGAACGCCATGATTTGGCCTGGCCCATTCTTCCCCAGGGCCCTATACAGCCGCATCGCTCGTCGCCAATAGTCGACTGGCGCCTCGTGCCCACCCTGGCGAAGAGAGTTGAAGTCAGATAGCTGCTGTGATGTTGTTGCCATGGTAGCGCCTTCAAAAATAGTAGTTGCCAGCTTCCATGCCTCGAGGGGGTTAGCTCCAGCTCCGGTGCGAGGATCACCAAGGAAGGGATCAAAGTCGAGGGTGTACTCCTCCTGGACAGCCTTTAGGAGACCATAGGCTGCGCGTGCGGCGGTTGCTGCCTGCTGGGGGTCTGTAGTCTGGTACTGGAGGGTGTAGTACGGATACACCCCCTCTTTGACTGCCCACATACGGAACCGTGGTTCCCACGTGGTGTAGCTCTCCTCTTGCCGGTAGGCGGGAGGTTCGGTCTCAAACCACTTGGGTGGCTTTGTCGTTGGCAATGCTGCCAGGACAGCATGTGCCAGCGGCGAAGACAAGGGACCTTCTTCCAACCCCAGACTCATGCAGAGCAACTGGTCTTCTAGGGATGCCGGGTCTCTGGTTGTCTAGGGCATGTTGCTAGGGCCTGGTTCGCCGATTGGTGCACCTTTGCGCCCTGAGCGGGTTCGACGTCGCTTTTCCAGCTGTGCGAGGTATAGGCATAAGATGCCTTCCTCGTCACTGGCGTCTGAGTCCAACTCTAGAAGGTTGTCGGATGGATCGGTGTCAAACTCTCCTAACGCTGCATCGACATCGGCTGCAACTACACTCTCGACTTTCATTTTGCCCTTTTGCAATACATCACGGAGCAACTTCTGTTGTTGTTCCTTCTGCTGAACCTGTTGTTGCCGTTGTTGCTGCAGCTGCGACTGCTGCTGCTGTGGCTGGACTGCGTCACAAAATATTTTGAACAAGTCAGCCATCTGTTTGGCTGTCTGTTCAGCCTGCTGGGCCTGCTCCTCGCGCAGCTCGTGTAGACTGCGAGCCAACGAGCCGGGGCTAGACAGGGATTCGTCCCGCGTCGTGCTCAGTGTGCCGCCTATTACACCAGAGACGACAACACCAGCATCCATAGTGGATCCGGCACTGCCGACTCCAACAGGTGTGTCCTTCGGCATGGAACTGCGTGGGGTGCCGCAAATGTGCACCACAATTTCACGAGTGGTGAACGCTGCCGGACAATTTCGGCAGCGTTCACCTCGCCCTAGTGGGCGTGAGAAGTGTGTCGAGGCCTTTTTCAGCCTGAAGGCCGACGCCAATGGATCCCCCCACGCTGCCAAATAATTGCGGCAGCGTTTCCCCCGCCCCAGTGGGCCTGGGAAATGTGACGAGGCCTTTTTTAGCCTAAAAGTCACCGGTGGATCCCCCTCCACGCTGCCGGAAAAATTTGGCAGCTTTTCCCCCGCCCCAGTGGGCGTGGGAAATGTGACAAGGCCTTTTTCAGCCTAAAAGCCGCCGATGGACCCCCTCCCACGTTGCCGAAAAAATTTGGCAGCGTTTCCTCCGCCCCAGTGGGCGTGGGAAATCTGGGACATGCTGTGAGGCAGCCTGTGGGTACCTGAACCACCCCCACCCAACCCAGGAAGAGAGGGGAGCCTAGCCAGAAAGGGGAAGGATATACCAAAGACAATATGACGGCTGTTACTATTTTTGCTACTGTCGTCGTCGTTGTCACTGCGATGTGGTATCTCCTGTAGTTGCGGCTGGCTGCTACTGTATCCACTGCCGCAACACTACCGCCACTGTTGTCATAACGGGAGTTGGAAATCCGTGAGTGCTACTGCTGCCCGCCGCTGCAATCTGCTATGGCTGCTGACTGCTACTGTTGTACGCTGCTGCACGCCGCCGCCACTGCAGCCGTTGTTCTGCGCAGTTGTTGGCGGTGTTGCTCAACCGTCGCTGTGATTGAGCCAGTGTGACTACCGTCAGCCGTTGCAACCACAGCTAAGCAGCCGTCACTGCTCCTCTTGCTGGCTGGTGCTGCCGCTGGCCACTGCTGCCTCACGCTGCTGCACGCCGCTGCCGCTACCGCCGCCTCCGCTGCTCCGCGCAGCTGCCACTACTGCTGCTGCTCAGCGTAGTGGTGCTGTGGCTTGGCGAATGCGGCTGAGCCGAAGCACCACTGCCGCTGCCGGCGACGCTGCCGCTGTCACCGCTATGGCAACAGCTTCACGCGGCTGCTACTGCTGCTGCTAATCCGCGCAGCGACAGATCGTTGCGGCTGCTGCTCGGCGAGCCCTCCCAGGACCTCGCGCTTCTCATGAACAATGTGACGAGCGCTGGCTCGTCTCGCTCTGATACCAAAAAGGTAAAGTCCTATCCCTCTTCCCTCACATGGCCATGTGAAGCTCGACACTGTGGTTTGAATGGGACTGACGACAGTCAAAACGGACGAGTGTGGCGAGTGTGAGAGTCAAAAGAGTAAGGGTGAGTGGTGACGGGTGGCGCTTGCTATCCAAGCCCACCCGTCGGCCGGCGACATGGGGCTCGTCGGTGCCCACTCGAAATGCGAGGGGGATAACCCCACTCGAGTCTCACAAGCTCAAACTAACGTTTAGACCTAAACTATGTCAGCCAAAACTACCACCGGTTCATAGGGAAGACAAAACTAGGTCACCAAGCCACCATAACTCAACCATGCAAAAGTATCGAAGTCGATTGGTTTGAGACAAGATATGAGCACTTCAGAAGGGAAGCCAGGACGCGTGAAGACGGCTGGAGTGTACCCGGTGGTTGCTCGGCCGACTCGCGTCTGCTCCCCCAGTCTTCCATAGCCTCCACCTCAGCAGGAGTCTGCACAGCAAAGGACGTGAGCCGAGAGGTCACACTAAGTACACAACATAAGTGACAGACATGCCTTACACTAGAATCCGTGACAAAATTCCAGCAAGATACTCAATTCACCAAGGCCGAGCTGGCTGAGACTGTCGCAAAGTTTTTCATGAAGCGCCTCCTTGTCCCATGCGGCTCTCCTGCCCTTGATGTTTCCCTTTCCTATAAATGTTCGGCCACTGCCAGTGGCATTGACCCTACCATTGTCGCCACTTAGTCTACTATCATCACTACACTTGCACGTGCAATTCTACCTCCACCATGTTAGTGTGATTTCTAGAAGTTGCCACTACATTTGACCACAAGGAAAACCACCACCTTTTTGAACATGCACTTCAGCTCTTAGCTGTAGATATAACGATAATACTTCCCACCAAAGCCTATTGCTACCACACCTTTGATCCCACAGCCAGCCAGATCTGCTTGTGCTGTTCGTGCTCTCGTCACTGCATGCCTATAAATCTCATTGGTGAAATTGGCACTTACAATGTTACACGTAACACCATTGTTTGTCCTCTTGGTGTGTGCAATGTTACTCATTACCACAACATTGTCACTTGCCGTGCTGTAAAACGTGTGTTGAAAATCTAGCTTAATCAGTTGCACATGTACCCTAACGCGACTTGTGACAGGAGTTGGACATATAGTGTGAAGCTTTTTCACCGCCTGAACAAGACTGCACCTTGTGAGCTTGCAGCTTGCTTTTCCATCTTCACAGGGCTCATCCCCAAGCTCTCTGACCTATACCTGCATGTCCCCAGCCTAAGGACCTCACTACTTAGCATGATGTTGCTGACGTATCCCCTGGTGTCGACGACCTTTATGCATTCACTGGTTTGGTCCAAACCATGTCCGGTAGCATGACGATAACCACACCAATCATTGTCACGGAATTCACCGCAAGAGGCACCTCTGTCGTGTAGCCAAGAAGGCAGCATGTAGTAGGAAGGGGATCCTAAAGGGAGAATTCATCATAGTGCGGAAGGCCCGAAAGGAACTATTGTGACATGATGGGGTTGGCCAACACCGATACTGCATAAGAACATCCCGACAGAGGTGGAGGTGCTAGAGGATTCTTTGGTAGAAGTGTGAGATGTTCTAGTCGATAGGATGGAAGCAACACTTGTACATGCATATTGTGCTTTCATGACGAAAGCCAAGCAACAATCATCAGGTGGATGAGGAAGCATTCAAGTAGAGTGGCCAGGCTGGCCATTGTTCTAGCAGGTGGAACAAGAGGAGGAAGGGGCTGGTGATGAGGATGAATTACCTTGACCTCTGATTCTGGACTCTTTCCTATTTTGATGTTGAGGCCATGTCGTGCATTACTTGGGTGTGGAACCAACCTCCTCACGACCTATGCCTTCTGATGTCACTCATTATGAGCGGTAATCGCGCTGATGTCTGCCTCCCTCCTCCCCGTGATTGTGTTGTCATTTTTAGGGTCATTGAGGACTCTTGTAAAATCCAACTATCTAGCCGTGGCCGTCTATATGTCCTCCTTGGTGTGTTGGTCTAGTCAATAGCTTGGAATTTCTGGGATCATGCCTGTCGCCGCACCCTCGTCGCATGACTCTCTTCATTTAGTCTGTTTTTACCATGTAAGTTTTACCTTTATTGTCTTGCCTATACTGACATCCTTGTGCACTTCTGTCATTTGGGAACTGTCAATCTTGGGGTTGCTCTTGTCTCCACCTCTGATCAAAACAAGGGTGTCTCTACCTCACACATTTATAACCAATCACCCTAAATCCTGACACTAAAAAAAATGTATGCTTCTCTTACACATACAAAGGAGGTTTCTTAGAAGGAATCAGTTGACATTGACAGTCTTTCCCCGAGACTTCCTATGTCTTTTTTTACGACCATCCAAATATGTTGGAGGCTTCTAAGAAGCACTTGTCAATGTATAACCGTTAAGGATTACAATGTGTTGGAAAACTGTTGGACATAGAAATTGCTCAAATGGGAACCTTGTCATTCTTGATTTAACATGGTATTCTATCTCTACCACTGACTTTGACATTGGGCATGTGGAGGGCAAAGTGGAATAATATTTTCGGAAAGCAACCCTCAAGATATTTCCGTTCTCATTGACTGATGCGTGAGGGCGTATTGTGCTTGCAACAGATTATTGGCCGATATCGCGAGGCCTTCTGTTTCGAAAGAAGGTCACATTTAGGTACGTCTGAAAAACTTCGTTGCTTGCTAATGCAGCAACGACCTGTTCAAGTGGTCGCTCAATCACCGCACAAGTTGTCTATTGTCCCGATGCCATTTGACCTCTCTGTGCGGATACGACAGAACTGTGAACTCGCATAGTCACATTCTTGGTTGTTATTCAAGAATCACTACTCTGTGATAATGGAAAATCAGAAGGAAGGAGCTTGCTATCGGCTAAATGAAGCTCTCAACAGACTATCCAGAAAGGATGCCATGGGCTGTCAACCAGACTCGGGACAACCCATTACTCGTTTTTTTTTTTTTACACGTGAACAAGGCACATTTTGACTTTTCGATCTATTAATATAATATATCTTAAACACTAGCCAATCCATCCCCATTAAAAATCGATCGAACAAGGATGGATGAGGGAGACAATGGTTAGCTCTCCTCTCACCCGTCGGTCAAAACCGATGACGAGTCCTCGAGCAGCAATCGAGGCCATTTGAAAAGGATATTTTCAACGATCGATCGATGTTGATCGATGTTGATATCGATCATTCTATCGATTTTGTGTTTATGGCCGGAGTTGATTGATGTAGTCATATGTAGATTCCAATAGGAATGGTTCCCAAATCTTGCGCTTGTCGTTTTTCATTGTCACTCGCAACATTGGCCGCACGTTGTGCACGTACGCAAGTGTACACAAAACTCGCTCGTTCCTTACTTCGTAACGTACACTACCACGTACAGTTGCCTGATACATTTTCAGGCTGACACCCCCCGCCCCCCTCCTTACCCCCCGGATTGCATGGAATGTATTGCAATCGTATATGAGGGAGTGTACAGACAGATGTATGGAACTTAGGGAAAAAAAGTATACATGTGAATCCATCTAAACCATAGTCTTAGGAACTTCCATCACCCACCAGTCTTCCGTGCGTCGACAACAAGATGAGCTCGTACGAATCCCTCTTCGGGGTACGTACCGAGCCTAAATGCCACGAGCATGCTACATACGCAAGATGTACAGGAATCGTACATAACTATGCGCAATAAAAAACAGAAATGGCCAAACAAAGGATGGTGGCCTATAATACGTCAACTATGAGGACCGGACTTCCGTTTGTATACAAGGGAATTTTTCAGGATATTCCATGGTTAAATTTTGTTTAATCTGGCATTAAATTTGCCCTGGAATTATTAAAGATTAATGCTAGTATTATAAGGTAACGTTCACAAGATGTTCACAAGCTATATCACCTTGGCATAAAGACTAGAGATGTTTATGTAATTCTTTTGATTCATTTGAATCCATTTAAAACCCATGAAAACTATTCCAAACAACAATATTTTGTGTTAATGATTGCATAATTCAAATATCTAACTCTACAACACGTAAAAAACATGTATGTTGTGACTGTTTACTTGGAGAAAAATCCAATTAAAAAATACAATTGTGTACGATCACGATACACATACCAACTGGAAAGTGATTCGGTTCCCCATACACTTTTTGCCCCTTCCTATCAGTGATCAGTCACACTAAGGAAGATATCCAACTACACAATACACATGTATGAATATGATACACCACCCGGACAGTAATACATTTCCCCATAAACTTGCCCCATACAGCTTTCCCACCTCCCCCTCCCCCTCCTCCTCCCCTCCCTAGCAGTGATCACTCACACCAAGGAAGACATCCAACTACACAATACACATATGTACTTATATGATACACTTACCACCCATACAGTAATACACTTCCTCATACACTTTTCCCACCTCTCCCCCCCTCCTCCCCTCCCTATCAGTGATCACTCACACGAAGAAAGACTTCCACCTACACAATACACATGTGTACTAATATGATACACTTACCACCCGGACAATAATACACTTCCCCATACACTTGCCCCATACACTTTTTCCACCTCCCCCCCTCCTCCTCCCCTCCCCGTCAGTGATCTCTCACACCAAGAAAGACTTCAACCTACACAGTTCACATGTGTACTAATATGATACACTTACCACCCGGATAGTAATACACTTCTCCATACACTTGCCCCATACAATTTTCCGTCCTCCCCCCTTCCCCCCTTTCCCACACTAGGAAACTCCCAAGAAACTACCATGAGAACACAAGCAAGCTAATACAGAGATCCACATGTGTGTTAAAGGACATCGATTAACTATAACTCACCTCACACCAATTTACGTCGGCATCAATGTCCATGTCATCACTGTCTCATTCTACCTTAGTGTCCACGTCATCACCACTTGTGTCTAATATTCCCACATCCCCATCTGCCTGGTCGTCCTACATCTTTACTACCTCTACTAATCCACCAACGAGCATTCCCGGTGCTCTGCCACTGGCACCCCAGCTCCTTGTCACTACGTTTTCACACAGTGTACATGTCCCAGATCCAATTTCCCGGGCATTGTCACCTCCTGAGCAATAAAATCATGGGACCTAGCTTTTATCTCTCCTCTTCCACAGTGGCATAGTGTCAAGGTATGCGTATCCTAGGCCTGATTAATCGGCTTAGTTGTTATGCACCCTAGTACTGCTCTTGGTTATTCAAGCATCTATGAAGAGTTTCATTGTGCCATAGAAACCTCTATGCCTCACTATGTTGCTACTGTTTTGATACTAGTGGTCTCTCTCCCTTGGCGTCCAAGCCTACCACTCTCTGATAGGCTTGTGAGGATGAGGATGCCTCTCTCTGGGAGACATCTATGTAGGAGGAACTAGCGGCACTACATGAACATGGTGTTTATGGAATAGTGGAAAAACCTTTTGATCAAAATATTGTATTTGCATGCTGGGTCTTCTAGCTTGATGGTGCAATTTATAGCTACTAGGCGCAACTACTTGCTAAGAGGTTCTCTCATGTCCTCTACGTTAACTTTGAAAAGACATTTGTGCATGTTCGGTGCTTCACCATAGCTCGTGATGTCCTTACTCTAGCAATACACCATGGTTGGGGGCTTGAGCAAATGGACATAAGTAATTTCTGCTTACATGGCTTGTTTCATGAGGAAACATACTTGGTGGAGCGACGGGTTCATAGATGGAATCACCAGAGTCTAGTGATGCTACAAGGCCTTGTATGGACTGAACCAATCCTCCCGCTGCTTGAACATGGAGATCATTTTCAACCTCAAAAGAGGGGGATACCGCCACAATGTTTTGAATCCTATGTTGTTTCTCAATCATCCTTCCCCTCCTCTTGTTGCTAGCCTTGTCTATGTTGATGATCTTCTCATTACCTCCCCAAGTCCCTTGGCTTTCCAATCGGCTCATTCCATTCTGAATTCGGTCTAAAAGATGAAGGATCTTGGACTTGTTTGAGTTTTTGTCAACATGTAGCTTGAGTAGGACCGATCAGGCTGCATACTCCATGCGCATCAAGCAAACTACTTCCACAAACCTGGCAAGTCCTTTACTCCTCAGTTGGCTGCAATTCCATCCGTGTGCATGCCTATGACCCTCAATAGTCAAAGGCTTCTAGAATTGCCCGATCTGTCTCAACTACGGGGCAATAGATATCGCCATTTTTCTCCACGTCAATGGCTCCCTCATGTATCTGGTCATGATGACTCGCTATGATATCACAATCCTTATCAATTAATTTTTGTAGCTCTCCCAGTCTTTGTGTGAGCTTCATCTTGAGGTTACACTTTTGGTTGTATGTTATGCACTTGTCGTAAACTGGCCCTCGGGTGGAGGAAGTTCCAACGTGCCCCGACGGGTCTTCACTCTGTTCATGTCTATTTTTGTGAAGGTTCTGAGTCCAAGCATGAGATTTCTGGTCGCCTTATGCTATGTTTCTAGGAGTGGAAGGGAGATGTGAGACAGTCATTTTTGCGAAGGGAGTGACACAATTGCGCATTAGTTTTTTCACCTAGACATGATTTGAACATTTTTAGACTAGTCATGAGCTTTCCAACGCACCAAACTGTGCGCGATTCGGATCACTGTAGCTCCCGCTACATCAGCCGAAGCGCGGTAATCCAATTTAGCTACTCAGTCGGCGGTACTTACCATGTCGCCTACCGAAGCTTCCTCACACATCAAGGACCCTTTAAAATGCCATTCAAGAGGCACAGATGTCCCTCCATTTGAAGTGGTGTATGGAAAACTTCCCGCCACACAAACTAGACTACAAAGCCGTAGCAACATTCCCGTTGTCGACGTTCAATGCCGAGATTTTACCACCATCTGGGAAGAAACACGGTCGACTCTCGCGAAGATGCAAGTAGCGATGAAGCGAGCAGCTGACAGACATCGCAGCGACATCTTCACCGTTGGCGATGAAGTCCTCAACTCAACAAACGTCAAGCTTTGAGGATCCGACAGTTCGAAGCTCAAACCCCAATGGTTGGGACCGTTTGATAATTAGCGCATGCAAACCCCTGTGGTTGCACGACTCAAAATCCATGACGCTATGCAAGTTCATCCGGTGTTCCATGTTAGTAGACTCAAGCACTACCGGAACCCCGGAGAGAACTTCCCTGGCATAGATGTCCCTCCTCCGCCTCTTGTTCAAGTGGACGAAGACACGGAGTACGTCATCGAGGACATCATTAGCCATCAACGATGAGACAAGACGACACAATATCTCGTGCAGTGGCACGGCTACAACGCTGCGCATACCATTTGGGAGCCCTACGACAACCTCCGGAATGTTGATCATCTCATCGACGGTTACTTCTGCTGTCACTGGGCCACATCTGCACGCGCGCCGACAAGTCGTGGCTAGAAGGGGGGGAAAGTGTTACGTACCAAACGTACACGAGTCCTTAATCTTTCCAAGTGGACAGTTATGTTATGAAACAAACAACCTATCGCGTTGAGAGAACCGCGATATTCACGCCAAAAAACAAGGGAATAGTGGCCAAATGCCCCGCCCTCCGACAGACGTGGATATTCCCGCACCTTCCGATAGCTTCGACCACTATCGCAAACCTATGATGAGAAGTGTCACAATCATTCGGTCGACTTCTTGACGCACAAAGACGAATGTGTGTTTGTAAAGATGCATCTCGCATCTTCACCGTCGTCTCGAAGACCCCCGACTTCTCGGCGGACCTTCTCGAATCCGACCACTCACAATGTGACTCCAAACGCGTCGCTCGACAAAAGACCCAACAACCCCGACTATGCTTCATTGGTAACTCAACACTTCGATCATTTCGACACTTGTCATCGAAGTACACTTATTGCTAATTATAAATTGCTCAAGTTTCCCAAATTCTAAGTCGTGTTTTGCCTCGAAGCTTCTACTTGTACACCATCTACGCTCCGTTCGACGTAACATCTGGCATCTTAATCGTCGATTCTGGAAGCCCCTTGATTTCTCGGCGGACCTTCTCGAATCCGACCACTCAGGATGCGACTCCACACGCATCGCTAAAAAATCAACCCAACAACCCGATTATGTCTCATTTGTAACTCGACACTTGTACATATATGTTTGATCATTTTGACAATTCTCACCGATGAACACTTACTGCTAATTACAAATTGCTCGTGTCCCAAATTCTTAATTGTGTTTTGCCTCACAACTTCGACCAGTTCACCATCTATGCTCCGTTCGACATAACAGGTGGGGGGTGAAAGTTGTAGCGAGCATTGAATTGTATGCTTCAAATGGAGATGAGGCGCATGATATCTTGTGTGCGTAGGTTTATGGGGAGGGCGAGTAGTTTTTTGTGGATAATCTCCCAACATTGTGGCATGAGGGGGTAGTGTTTCAGTGAGGAGAGCTTGTATGTTGGTGTGGGTTGTGTCTTGACGAGGAGTTTTGTGCAGAGTTCGTGGAAGGATGATTTGGTCGTGTCTATCTTGTGACATGGGATGATGGCATCTGTGGGAATGGAGGTCAGGTGACCCTTTTTGTAGTAAAGTGGGGTGAGTAGGCGTGGGTCTAGATTGGACGGTTGAGCCATGGGTGTGGTCTGATACGTCGCGTGATAGGGTCTATTTGCATGGGGATGATTGAAAGGAGGTGAGTCAAGGAAGTTGGACTACCTTATTGAGTTGTACTCGGAGCATCTGTCTATAAAAGAACAGCTTGAACCAGACTAAGGGTGAGGCTGGGTGTCGTTGAAATCGGTCGTTGGGCTCCTCAAAGATCGATTTTAGCGATGACCGCAACTTCCTGTCCGCGTGGTTTTAGCCTTACAGTTGCCTAGGTTGCGTATCTCAACACTCCACGTTAAGCCGTCCGGGTAAACTCAAGGCTTCCCTCCTCCAACAATCCAAGCGGGCCCCACACAGAACATGGATGACTGAATGGAATCGGCCCAACCATCCTCGTCTCCACCCATCACGTGCGAATATCGATGGTTGGAACCTCGACATGCGTCCGCGTTCGGGAAGAGACGCTCCGGATCTGACCGGCTACGGGAGTCTTCTGGCCGGCGATGATGATGATTGCTTGGCGACCCGCAATTCGTGGACTCCACATGTCCTTCAACAAAATGCGCCACTGTCCGATAGCGTCCAACGACCGATTTCAACGACACCCAGCCTCACCCTGACTCTGAATGCCTATACTCATGTACCCAAACACACCCTATCATTTATAGGTCGTGCCTCTTCAAGCGTTTGAAGGCATGGCCAACGTCCAACGACCGATTTCAACGACACCCAGCCTCACCCTGACTCTGAATGCCTATACTCATGTACCCAAACACACCCTATCATTTATAGGTCGTGCCTCTTCAAGCGTTTGATTGCAGGAACGTCGAAGTAGGAGTTGGAGGAAAACAAAACCCTCAGCAAAGCTTCAGCGAAGTCCTAGATGGGGGTACCTAACGGTGACAAAGATTGCGCGGGGGGTGTTTGTTTTTGCGACTTCGATGAGGGTAGTTAAAACTGCGAGTGCCTGCGAAGTCCTAGATGGGGGTACCTAACGGTGACAAAGATTGCGCGGGGGGTGTTTGTTTTTGCGACTTCGATGAGGGTAGTTAAAACTGCGAGTGCCTGCGAAGTCCTAGATGGGGGTACCTAACGGTGACAAAGATTGCGCGGGGGGTGTTAGTTTTTGCGACTTCGATGAGTGTAGTTAAAACTGCGAGTGCCTGCGAAGTCCTAGATGGGGGTACCTAACGGTGACAAAGATTGCGCGGGGGGTGTTAGTTTTTGCGACTTCGATGAGTGTAGTTAAAACTGCGAGTGCGGACACGAAGTTGACGTTCGAGTCTAAGGACTAGGTCCCCCCATTCCGGTCTTTGTGACTGAAAGTACTGCCAAACGCCACAACGAATGACTCGAAACAAAAATGGCACAAACAGTCATCGTACGGGACAAAATTCCTTTCAGGTTCAGACTAAACGTACCGATGCTCATGTAGACCACCTAGACCACGGAGATGATAACAACCGAAATATCATTGCCATAACGGATAAAACAAGACAAATATTCAAGAGATTCAAAATATCACATAAAAAAAGGCGAAAAATAAAAATTCAGATATTAAAAATCATAATAAAAGATTCAAATACTATTTGATGTGTTGTGAAAGATCATAAATGTTAAAATATGTAAACAAAATCTCTCAAATCAATAAAATCCGAACAAAATCAAATTCAAATCATTATTAAATATTTAATTTCTATAAAACAAATTCTGTGCTTATATATTAATATGCAAATTAATAAAAAATAGACCAAAATATTATTATATAATTCTAGTCCAAATGAAGCTCATTATCTTTTCTTTGCATTTCCCAATACCTTCATATGTATGAAAGCTACCATTACGACTCCATTCGTATAAAACATTCTTAAATCATCCATATGGATTTTTTCTTTACAATTTCATCAATGTCAAACAGCTTAAATTCATTTTCAAAATTTTAAATGTGTACATGATGATTTCAATGTTTATACATATCTTTATGTTGATAAATTTATATCAATAAATACATTTTTATAAATATTTTTTATTTTTCTATATAATTGTATGTATTGATATCTTAATCCATATAAATATCTCTATCTCGATCTATATATTAATCTAAATGTATATAAAATGTATCTAATTACTATCTTCATCTATATATATTCATCTATATCTACATTTACATCCATATCAATGTTGATTATTATATCCAAACCTATATCCATATCTTGATTTATATAGATCTGACTCTATGTATATGTATAAATCTATATGTATATCTTTATTTTTATATATCTATATCTATAGCTATATCTATATGTATCTATATATATATCCTTATATATGTATAAATTTATGTCTATATTTATATCTATATCTATATCTATGTCTGTATTTACATCTATATCTCTGTCTGTATTTGTATCTATATCTATATCAATATCTATATCTATATCTATATCTATATCTATATCTATATCTATATCTATATCTATATCTATATCTATATCTATATCTATATCTATATATATATCTATATCTATATCTATCTCTATATCTATCTATATCTATATCTCTATCTCTATCTATATCTATATCTCTATCTCTATCTATATCTATATCTCTATCTCTATCTATATCTATATCTCTATCTCTATCTATATCTATATCTCTATCTCTATCTATATCTATATCTCTATCTCTATCTATATCTATATCTCTATCTCTATCTATATCTATATCTCTATCTCTATCTATATCTATATCTCTATCTCTATCTATATCTATATCTCTATCTCTATCTATATCTATATCTCTATCTCTATCTATATCTATATCTCTATCTCTATCTATATCTATATCTCTATCTCTATCTATATCTATATCTCTATCTCTATCTATATCTATATCTCTATCTCTATCTATATCTATATCTCTATCTCTATCTATATCTATATCTCTATCTCTATCTATATCTATATCTCTATCTCTATCTATATCTATATCTCTATCTCTATCTATATCTATATCTCTATCTCTATCTATATCTATATCTCTATCTCTATCTATATCTATATCTCTATCTCTATCTATATCTATATCTCTATCTCTATCTATATCTATATCTCTATCTCTATCTATATCTATATCTCTATCTCTATCTATATCTATATCTCTATCTCTATCTATATCTATATCTCTATCTCTATCTATATCTATATCTCTATCTCTATCTATATCTATATCTCTATCTCTATCTATATCTATATCTCTATCTCTATCTATATCTATATCTCTATCTCTATCTATATCTATATCTCTATCTCTATCTATATCTATATCTCTATCTCTATCTATATCTATATCTCTATCTCTATCTATATCTATATCTCTATCTCTATCTATATCTATATCTCTATCTCTATCTATATCTATATCTCTATCTCTATCTATATCTATATCTCTATCTCTATCTATATCTATATCTCTATCTCTATCTATATCTATATCTCTATCTCTATCTATATCTATATCTCTATCTCTATCTATATCTATATCTCTATCTCTATCTATATCTATATCTCTATCTCTATCTATATCTATATCTCTATCTCTATCTATATCTATATCTCTATCTCTATCTATATCTATATCTCTATCTCTATCTATATCTATATCTCTATCTCTATCTATATCTATATCTCTATCTCTATCTATATCTATATCTCTATCTCTATCTATATCTATATCTCTATCTCTATCTATATCTATATCTCTATCTCTATCTATATCTATATCTCTATCTCTATCTATATCTATATCTCTATCTCTATCTATATCTATATCTATATATATATATATTGATATCTACGTCTATGTCTATATCTATATCTTCATGTATATCTATATGTATATCTGTATATATCTATATATATGTCAATATGTATATCTAGATGTATATCTATATCGATGCCTACATGTATATCTAGATCTATAACTGTATCAAAAACTATATCTAGATGTATGTCTATATCATATATGTATAGATATCTATATTTATATTTGTATGTATGTTTATATCCATGTTAAATCTACATCTATGTTCATATGTATTTGTATGCTGAAAAAACGGTTCTTCATATTTAAATACATATACATGTCTTTTGTAAAATATATACTCATATGCACCTAAATTAAAAATTTTAGTGCCTAAATATTTTGTTTTTCCATTTAGTTTTGTATTTCTATGAATTTGAAAAGTAGAGCATGAAATATGAAATAATTTATGTATAAAATGTATAAGGAAGAAAAATTTAGCTCATCGGTATGGAATGAAATTATTTCTCTTATTGAAATCTATTCGTTTTGTGAGTGCAGCCTCTTATTATCTGGTGAACCCTCCTTCAGTGCAAAAACAGAGTCAATTACGTGGAATTCGGTACAACCATATTGAGAATGTAAAGTGGATATACCC
>SZWC01000148.1:79300-99514 GCA_023375785.1 Penium margaritaceum | reverse complement strand
GAAGGCACACAAGCGGCCCCGAGGTGAGACCTTGGACCCCTGCTGGTCCTCGGTGTACCACACGGAGGCCAGGGATCCCCAGACGCGAGCGAGACGAAGGTCAGCACGGTGTCCAAACCAGAGCTCATACGGTGTAATATGGTTCGGAAGCGGACCGTGTGGGAGGCGGTTCTAGACCCAAGTCATGTAGGCGAAACCCTCAAAGACAAAGGACTCAGGGAGACTGCACTCAGACCGCATAGCGCTCCATGGTGTGGTTCCAACGCTCGGAAACACCGTTCTGCTGAGGGGTAGCAAGAGCGGAGACTTGGTGAAAAATCCCGTGCTCAGCAAAGAATCCGTCCATCTCACCAAGGAACTCACTGCCGCGATCCGAGCGGAAAGTATGTAGCGTGTGACGTGACTCACGCTCAGCCACCACTAGCCAGAGTCGAACCGCAAGGGCGGCATTGCTCTTCTGACGCAGGCTGTAGACCCACCGCATCCAGGTAAAGTCATCAGTCAGAGTCAGAACATACCGGCCCCGATCAGATAGGGACTCGACAGGAAGAGGACCGAGAAGGTCTGAGTGAACGAACTCGAGAGGTCGAAGCGCTCGGGAACGAGAGTCAGGGTAGGTACATCAGTGCATCTTTCCCTGAGCGCAAAAGAGAAATTCGGTCTTGGGTGGCTTCTCGAAAGAAGCCGCGTCAAGACCGAGAGCTGGCTGTGTCCGAATGAGCTTCGACATAGTATCGGAGCCCACGTGACACAGATGCTGATGAAGCAACCACTGGTGTTCCGAAGACAGAACACCAGTGACAAAGACCCGACCGGAGGGGGAAGGAGAGGAAGGGGAGGAGGTACGAGAGACGCGATACAGATCTTCTATGATAGAGGCACGAAGGACAACACTGCAAGTGTCAGTAGCAGTCACAGTCGCTGAGTCTGCGGTATGCTCCACAGAGAGACCCATCAGTGTGCAGGCACACACAGAAAGCAGGCTGAGCTCAAGATCAGGCACAAACAGCACGTCAGAAAGGTACAAGGGGCCAGACGGACCATCGAAACATACAACCCCAACACCATGGACTAGCAAGGACTGACCAGAGCCTGTACGGATGGAACGGACAGACGTGACAGGACCGAGAACAACAAAATCACTACGACGACACGTCATGTGATGAGTGGTACCAGAATCGATGATCCAAGTGCCACCGGAGTCACGACTGGTGGACGTCACTGTACAACGGGCAATGGAAAACTCCGCATCAGAGGGACGCTGAGCCGTCAATGGGGAGGAACGACGCAAGATACAAAGATGAGACTCATGAACCCAATCAGTGCAGTCAGGCCCATCATCATCACATGCTGACTGTGCTCCCCCACACGCGTCGTCACGAGTGACAGGAATGGACGGACAGATAGTCTGTGGACCACCCGACGATGACAACACACTCGCACCTCCCTGAAATTGGAGTGCCAGAAGATGTCGGAGCTCAGCAATGGTGCGGTCGCGTGGGTCTGGATCGCTGCTACTCGCCGGTGGGGAAGCGGGAACAGCTGCAGTCGTGGACGCCACGCGTCCGGAGGATGGCGAGGATGACGTGCTGGACGTGGAACGGAGGGCGTGTGTAGCATGGAGCCCACGAGTAATCCGCGCCCAGTCGAGCGGATGCTGGCACTCCGTGTAGCGATGGACGCCTCCACAGTTGTAGCAGTGATCAGAACGTCCACTGCTACCACTGGAGGACGACTGCTGCTGTGACTGCTGCTGACCTGATCCACGCTTCCCCTTCTTCTTCTTCCCCTGAGCTGCTACTGTAACACCCTGTGTCTGAGTGGGTGTGGGTGGGGCCGAAGAGGAGGAGGAAGATGAGGACGTGATGGAGGATGAAGAAAGAGACTGTCGGAGGGAAGATGGTGGTGATGCGACGACTGTTGCAGCACGGGAAGTCTCCTGATGGGCCACGGCTGCCTCGCGGGCTGAAGTCACCAAAAGGAAGAGCTGATGCGCCCAAGGGAGAAGCTGCAGAGTGGCTGAAAAGGGCTCAAGGACAGCGTCACTGTACCGTGTCAAGATGTCGGTGTACTCAAGGCGAACTCCAAGCATCATCGTACGGAGCGCCCACAGCTGTGTGCCTCCTGAGGTCCCAAGGCACGTGTAGATGCGCATGGCGCGTCGCCAGTAATCGGCTGCAGGCTCTGCAGGCCCCTGATGGAGAGAGTGGAAGGCACGAATGTGTGCTGCACGGGTGGCGTGCGTCTCTGCGGCAAGCAGGGATAAGGTCAGATCCCAACCTCCTCATGGATCGACGCCGGTGCCTGTGCCGGGCTCGCCAAGGAAAGGGTGGAAATTGACGATGGTCTCGCGCGTATGGCATAGAGGAGTCCGCGCATCGCCCTGGCTGCTGTCAGCACCTGTGCTGGGTCTACAAAGCTGATACTAGCTGTGGTAGTAAGGCCACACGCCCTCTGAAGTAGCCGAAACCTGAAAGAGGATCTCCCAACAGTCGAAGCCGTCCTCAGTGATGTACCGTGGAGGTGGTGTCTCAAAGTCCTTGGGTTGCCGCTCCGTGGGGAGAGCAACCGCAGGCCGAGGAGGACGAGGGACGGGGAAGACTCCTGGAAGGGGATAGTCACCGGGATAGTCGGGTGACGATCGCACTGTACGAAAACCGAGGAGATCTGGTGCCCGTCTGCAACTGACGGAGGCGCTCGTGAAGAACTTGAATCTCATGATCCGGGCAGTCGTCTGTCATGCCTGGCATGAATGGATCATCATCCAGGAGGTCAGAAGGTGGTGGGTCAAGTCGAGCTCCTGTCACGGGTGCCTGAGCCAACTGCTGTGTAGAAACCGCGACGCTGGCAGCTCCCTCGGAAACCTGCCGTGGGACCGTGGACTGGGCACGCAGAAGCTCAGTCCGCGTACGGATGGAATCAGTCTGCTCTCGCTGTAGGCGTCGCATCTCAACCTGCTGGCTCCGCAGGTTCTCAATGGCCTCCGAGCGTGGGCTCAGGACACCAGAAGAGGAGGAGGAGGGATCACCTGTCCCCTTCCCCTTGTTGTCAGATGAGTTTATGTCGCCTCTTAGTATGGGTCGACAGGTCAGGTTTGTCGGATTGCAAAAGCGTCAGCGTTTCTCGAGGAGTTGAGATGCTAAAATTGTTGACTGTACAGCCAAAAATTTGGCTAAGTATGGTGCTGACGTCAGCAGGTGGTTGCTGACGTCAGCACGACCTGATGACATCAGCAAGCAAAAATGCTGACGTCAGCTCGACTCCCCCCTTTTTCCTTTCTTTTTTTTTCTCTCGCGGTTCTGCGCGAGCGTGCAGCCGCCCGCGGCGGCTGCGCGGAAGCTGCACGGAGGCTGCGCAGCAGCTTCCGCTCAGCTGCTGCTGCAGCTGCCTGTCAGCTGCAGCAGCAGCTGTGTGGCTGCGTGCGCAGCAGTGGCAGCAGCGGGTGCTCAATGCCGCTACTGTTGCTACGCGCTACGGCTGCTGCTTGCTGCCCCCGCCGCGCGTTGCTGCTGCTGCCACTACTGCGCTGCTATTGCTGCGGTTGCTGCTGCTCTGCTGCTGCCGTCGCGGCTGCTGCTGCTGTGCTGCTGTTGTTGCCGCTGTTGCTGCTCTGCTGATGCCGCGGCTGCCGCTACGGCTGCGGGCGGCGGCTGCACTCACTGCTGCTGCCACGCGCTGCTGTAGCTACTGCTACGGCCCTGCTGCTACCGCTGCTACGGTCTCACGTGATGGGTGTGGGCTGCGTCGACGGCGACCGGCTGTCTTCGACAGGCCCCAGTGGATCTGCTGTAGCGGCGACTCTCACTGCTACTGCTCTGCTGCGTCTCTGCTGCGCAGCTGAGTGAGAACTGTCTCACTGCTCTGATACCATGAGAAGATGCAAGGAAGCTTCCTAACGACACTCCCGTTGACCAGGCATAAGTGCATGATCAGACGGTGACGACAGTCATAAGTCATGCACACAACGGCAAGAGTTTGGCTAGGGGACACAAGGCAAAGTGTCTGAATGTTTCAATAGCATTTGCAGAGAGAGTGAACAAATGACAGGTCCATGGCCTAAATACCTGCCGCGGCGCACAGCGGGTGTTGCACGCGGCGGTCCAACCGCTGTCCAAAAACTGGCCCAAAACCACTGTTTTTGCCATAACTCTGCGCACACATGTCAGAATGCTACGCCATCTGAACCTAGGCGTGCAGGATCACAAGACGGACGCTACGAGTGGTCACATGCATGCATCCATCATCAGACGGTGGACAAGCAATACAAAAACATGCAAATCTGGCTCATGGTCAGTCGGCCGAAAAGACTCCTCCAGGCTGCAGAAAAACAGCAGGGAGTCTCGGCAGTGTCCGGGGCTCTGGAACGGTAGTCGGCCAGCTCCATTCTGGTAGTCCGCCGCCCGTCGTTGCACCGACGTCACCAGGGCCCGCCTCAGGGATCTGAACGAGTATGGACACGGCTGAGTGGTCACAGTAGACTATACAAGAACGTCAAAAGTCACAACACCCTGCGTGTCAGTGGCAACCTCGCCGCCCACGATCTATCAACAGCGTGTGTCTACCACCCTGACCTTCGCTCCCTCTTCGGAGCACTCCCACGGAGCACACCCGTGCCCGTCCCCCATCGACCAAGTGCCTATCTCACGAGCCACTGCCATCACCATTTCCCGTGAGGTTCTGCTCTCTCCAGCAGCCTCCAGTGTCGGGGTTCTAGCCACAGTGCAGCTGCTCCACTCTCCCTCATCTTTCGCCTTCTGCGCACAGCAGTCCCTCTCGGCCCCGCACCCCGGTGAGGATCACTTTGTGCGGCCCGCACCTACTCTTCCTGCTTCTCTCTTGTAGTGGTCAGCACCCCTATACCATCACTGTGGTAATCTCTGCCACTCAGCCTCGTGCTACTCCGCTCTCACGTGGCACACTCATATACCCGGGTTCCCAGTGTGGTGTCCACGCTGCATGCACACCACTCTTGGCTGCACCAGTAGCCCTAGCTCCGTCACGCTGGATTCTCCGCCCCTTGACGGCCCACCCGACGAGGAGCTCGACTCCCCGCGCACAGCGGCTCGGTATGGAGATCGTGAGTGGGAGGACCCGAGCGTGTGTGACGAACCTCCACCCACTGACGACGACACGCCGCCGTGGTTTCGCATGCTGGATAGCGCATACTGGCGTGAGGAGCTTGCCAGAGTAGCTGAGCGTGAACGTGAGGAGCGTGAGGCGGAAATAGACCGGCAAGTCTACACGCCCGACGACCTACCTCCGTCACCACCTCAGTCTCCAAGGATGCAACCTCCTCATGCCTCTCAGTCATCCAACCCCTATTCGACAGTCGCACCTCCTCCTACGTCGTCTCCTCCATCAGCTGCAGCACCTAGACCATCAACGACACCTGAAGTCCCTGGTGTCATCCCTCTCCTTCCTATCCACACGGACTCTATCAGCTTGGCTGGGGCCATTCTTGACGCAGCTACTAGTGCCACCGCCACTTTTGCAGCCACAACCATAGCCTGCCGAGCCCCAACACAGACAGTGGTTGGGCATGCATCTAAGGCCTACGTACATGCTGTTATATCCCTCACGCTTCAAGCTGCCGCCGCTGCTAACATTGCCACACAAGTGAGAGCAGCAGCAGCCTTTGTTGCAACAGCAGCTTCCTCGGCAGCAGACGCAACATCCAGTGCTGTTGGCTCCATCCGTGTGTCCACCGCCGTAGTAGTGCTGACTCCCACCGGCACCCCTCGCAAGCTCACACCGCATGTCACCACATGGGTCCTTGTCGCATCGGCGTCGGCTGCCGTTGAAAGGACAATGGTCAGAGGGTTCCTGTGCCTCACTGTGGCGGTAGCCGGGTGGGTGGCTGTTCTTTTCTCCTCCGCCGTCGCTGTGGTGCCACCTCTCTTCACTCTGCTGCCACACCACTAGCTCGGTGAGCTCTGTAGTGCACTACATCTTGATACATTTCATCCTCTCTCATCTCTCTGGTCTCCCTCTTTTCTGCACTCATACATCTCCCTAGCATCATGCCAGGCTCTGAGGAGACGATAGAGGCCCTATAGGCAGCCATGAGTGAGGCACAGGTAGAACGACGTAAGGCTGAAGATGAGCTGTAGCAGGGCCGTGAGGCTCAGCATGAGCTAGCTGCTGCTTTTGCTTCCCTTGTCATTGAGCGTCTCTGCACCATCCCGAGTCTAGCTGTTGTCTTGCCCACCGATGAGACAGCTTCCACTGATTCTTCTGTTCCTACCAGTGGTGGTGCTGCCAATTCCTCCTCTCTTGCTCTCTCAGCACCAGCTCTCGCCCGCGCTCTTCTTCCAGCCAGGCAGCGTGATTTTAAGACACCACCATCCTCTTTCACCTCCAAGCTCACCTTCACCTCTTGGGAGACGTACTTCAGCGCATGGGCCCAGGGTTAAATGCTGTGTGAGTACTACTCCCTGGCCAAACCACCGTTCGTTCCTTGGCCCTCTGAGGCCGCCCGTGCTGTGCGGGCTCTCATCAACGCAGGTCCTGAGAGCCTCCTTGATGACATTGGTATGTACAATACAGACTCCACGCGTGGCACCCCTGGTGACCTCGTTGGTGCCTATGCTCTCATCAGCCGCCACAAAACTGTGACTGGACATGCTGCTCAAAGTGCCCAAACCGTCCAGTTCAAACTGAACGTGAAGAAGACGGAGAGAGATGCGTCAAACTAGGCATCTCTCCTAGATGCCTAGTTACACCGAGGTGACTGCAGTTGTTTATTGCAAGTATTTCATTCACACTTGCTCTTTTCATTTGTAGCTTGACTCTGGCTGGGGCCAGAGTCTAGCTTGTTTGGTTCTGTGTGATGACGAGACTGCACATGAATATTGGGCACGCAGCCTGTGCTTGCTGCGTGACCTTGGTAGAGCTGCCCCCGGCCCTCTCTCCGCCTGCCTCTCCATTGTTGCTAGTCTCATCCCTGAGCTTTCTGATCTCTACATCCACGTCTCTCAGGCAGAGCTCGAGCGGCTTGCTCCTGCTCCGGCTCCTGCGGACTCTCTGCGAGGAATCGGTCCCCTCTACGACTTCACTGCCTCCCATCTCACCGATTGGTGGAATGTCCTGCAGAACAAGCGCATGCATCGTGCTGCGCTTGCTGTAGTCACCTCCTCATCCTCCTCGCCAGCGGCCACTACCTTCTCATCCTCTTCGACCTCTTCTCTTGCCGCGGCTCATCCCACTCACGCCTCCTCTCGTGGGGGGGTGGTGGCTCCGGCCGTGGGGGTGGCCGTGGCGGCAAGGGACGCGGGATTGGCCGTGGTAGCAAGAACTCCTCTTCCACTACCAGCAATGTCACCTGCTAGAACTATGGTGCTACTGTGCACTCTGCGCCCAAATACACGGCTCCGCATGATGATGCACGTCTTGCATCCTCCATGCATGCCCACTGGGCCCGCACAAGTGTGACCGCTTCCTCAGCCTCTGCAGCAGTGACTGTTGCATCCTCCACATCCTCCTCCTCTGCTTCAGCCCTCTCCACGACACTGGCTCCTCTTCAGCCGTCACAGCCCCCAGCCAGTCCCTGGGGTTGAATTCCGTCACCGTCTGGACTTGCCTACTATGGTCCCCCATCCTCTCACTACTCCATGCCTCCCTGGGCTCGTGACGACGTCCACTTCTCAGATCGCTCATCCGATCGCTCCTCATACCGCTCTTCTGATCACCCTCGAGCGTCGGCTGGCTGAGCTGCTATACCTTCGTTCTCAGGGAGGTAAGAGTGTGAGTGGCCATTCGCGTGTGTCTGTTTGTGAGTCCGACGCCACCCTTCGTGGTGCCGTGTCTGATGGCGTTCAAGGGGTGTTGCCTGATGATCGTGCCTGGATTGAAGAGAGGCAATCTCATATGTTCCCCACTCGTCTTGGTGGCCCTTCCCACCTCTCCTCCTGTGGTACAGTTGTTGTATGTCTCGTTCTCCCCACCACTCGTGCATCCCCTGGTCTTTGGAGCATTGACTTTGGGACCACGCATCACATGACATCTTGTCGGTCATCGTTTGTGTCCCTCAGGCCGGTTGGGTCCGTCCGCTCTGTTCGCACCAGCTCCGGCCAGCTTCTTCCCGTTCAAGGTGTTGGTGTCGTTTGCTTTTTCAGCCCTGGGGGCACTATCAACTTGCCTGATGTCCTCTATGTGCCAGTACTTGAAGTCAGCCTCCTCTCTGTGACCACCCTTGACGACCAGGGCATGGACTTCTCGTCTAGCTGTGGCTTGGCCTCCATTTCTCTCTGCCCATCTGGTCGTGTTGTTCTTCATGGCGTGCGCTGTGATTGTCTCTTTCGTGTGCCTCTCACGTTGCTTTCGTCTTCCGTTGCGTCTACTCTTGTTCACGTTGTCCCATCTCTGTCTCCAGCGCATACTGACCTGCTGCATCATCGCCTCTACCACATTCACACTGAAGTCATCCAGCGGCTTCTCCGCCTTCAGCCTGCCTACGGCCTTGATCCTACCACTTTTGTACCTCCACTTGTCTAGACAGTGCCAGTGGAAAAATGCACTGCTGAATCTACCACCTCTCATCCTCTTGACCTTGTCCACGCTGATGTCATGGGTCCCTTCCACCAAGACTTCCTTGGTGGCCTTGGCCGCTCTGTCCTGTGTTTGACTGATGATTTCTCTTGCTATTGCTGGGTCTTCGCACTCCACCACAGAAGTGATGTCACTGACGTTCTTGAGTCCTGGCTCCCTCAGGCCGAGCGTGCTTGCCTCCGTTCATTGGGTGTCTTTTGTAGTGACCGTGGCGGCGAATTCTTTGGTCCCACCTCTTGCTTTCTTGAGTCTCGCGGTGTCCGTCTTGAGTCCTCTATCCCGTACACCCCACAGCAAAACGACGTGTCTGAATGTTGGAACCACACCCTTGCAGATCGTGTTCGCTCCCTTCTCTCTGCCTCTGGCCAGTCTCCCTTGTTCGCATTTGAGGCCATGCCCTACATGACCTGGGCCCGGAACCGCATTCTTCATGACCCTCTCCCTCACTTGGTTACGCCTTTTGAATGCTGGACTGGTCGACGTGTCGACCTCCGCCTTGCACGCGTCTGGGGGTGTCTTGCCTCTCTCTGGGTCCCGGCGGACCAACGGGATGGTAAGCTGTCACACCGCGGTCGCTTGCGCATCTTCCTCAGCGTCTCCCCGTTCTCCAAGGCTTGGCTGTTTTAGGATCCCTCTCGCTATCGTGTCATCGAGTTTTGGGATGCTCTCTTTTTTAGCACCTGTTTGAACGTGATTCTCCTCGTTTCGGTGGGTATCTCTCTCACCGCCCTCTCGGGGTGGAGGTGGTCCTCTTCCCTCTGGGCCGTCTGTTCTCCCCTCCGTGCGTCCCTCGGCACCCCCTGTCTCCTCCGGCCCCTGGGCTCAGAGCCCTCCTTGGGACCACCTTCCTCGGTCCCCATTGCACCGTTAGACTCCTTTCCGCCTGTGGAGTCCCCTGTCTCCTCTGAGTCTGACTCTCTTGAGCCCTCTACTCGCTCATCCTCACCCTCTGCCTCGTCCTCTACCTCTGAACCTGGTGCCACTTCTGTGCCACCTCCTGCTCTCTCCGAGCCCTCTGTCACAGCTGGCCCTCCTTCTCCCTTGGCCTCTGAGCACCTGCGCTCTACTGCCCCCTCCTCTACAGTGCGTGTCCTGTTTGTTCCCCCAGTCGCACCCTACACACGTGGCGGTCGTCTCAGGGCACTTCCATCTCAGTTGCACCCTGTTGTCTCTGGTGACCCTGGGCTCCGTGCTCTTGGTCTTGCAACTCAACATTGTCTGCGGCTTCCTCCGTGCTGCACCCTGGCACAACACTTGGCTACTCTCTCATTGAGCAGGAGTTTCACTTAGCCCTTTCTTTGTCCGTGGCTGGGTACGTTGCCTCGTATTTTGCTACTGCTGGTCTCTCTCCTCTTCCACCTGAATCGTTGACTGTGTAGGTAGCCCGTACGACCTCTGATTCTCCTCTGTGGGAGAAGGCCATGAAAGGCGAGCTTGATGCACTGTCTGAGCACAGTGTGTACGAGCTCGTGGACCTCCCACCAGGCCGCAAAGCGGTTGCAGCCAGGTTGGTGTACCGTCAAAAGCTGAACCTTGACATCACCGTTGAACGGTACAAGGCTCTCCTCACTACCAAGGGGTTCTCTCAAATCCCTGGTGTTGACTTTGACGAGACCTTTGTCCCAGTCGGCCGCTACACCATAGCTCGTGTCCTTATCAGCTTGGTTGCTCAGCATGAATGGGAGCTCGAGCAGATGGATGTGAACAATGCTTTTCTCCATGATAAGTTGGACAAGGAGATCTACATGGTACAGCCACCCGGCTTCTCTGATGGAACAAACCGAGTGTGGTGCCTGCGCAAGGCTATCTATGACCTGAAGTAGTCCCCATGCTGCTAGAACCAAGAAATTACCGCTACCCTAGAAAAGGGAGGTTTCTGAAGAAGCGATGTGGATCATGCTTTGTTCCTCAGTCCTCCCACCAAACCACTCGTTGCCATCCTTGTCTATGTGGATGATCTTCTCATTGCCTCCCGTGACGATGCATCTATTGCGGCTACAAAGTCCCTGCTTCAAGTGACCTACAAGATGAAGGACCTTGGTTCGGTTCGTGTCTTCTGGGCATGGAGTTGGAGCGTGACCGTGCACGTCACCTCTGCATGTTCACCAGGCTGCATACGTGCGTAGCGTGGGGGAGCGCTTCAGACCGCTTCTCACAGCAGTCTCCAAAGCATCCACACCCATGACGCCAGCTGGCCACTCCCTAGTGAATTCTTCGGAGCCGTCAAAGCTGGGGGTGCCGGTCGATGTAACGAACTACCTCGGGGTCATTGGCTCCCTGATGTATCTAGCCACAACCACATGCGCTGATGTTGCGTTTGCTATAAAATTCTTTTCCCAGTTCTCCCAGTGCCCCCACGAGTGCCAACTCAAGGCGACACTACGGGTGGTGTGCTACACCCTATCCACCCCTCATGTTGGACTGTATTTTTGTGTGCAACCCTTAATCACAGTGGACGGCTTCACAGACAGAGACTGGACACATGATTCTGACGCAGGCAGCCAAACTAGATACATCTTCTTTATTGGTGGAACTGCAGTCTCCTCGAAAAGTGGCAAACAAGGGTGTGTTGCTCGCAGCACCGCTGAGGATGAGTATGTTGCTTTTGGCACAGGTACGACTGAGGCTTTCTGCCTGTGTCGCCTGTTGGAACAATTGCATGTTCCCATCCGCTGCATCACTCTGCGCTGTGATAACCAAAGCACAAATGCCATTGCCGAGAACAGTGGCATACACCACTCACGCACCAAACAAATCAAGGTGGAGCATCCCTTTTTTTGTGAGTGCATTGTTGTAGGAATTTTCCAGGTTGCTTGGGTGGATCCACGATCTCAGAGAGTTGACTTTCTTACTAAGGCGCTCAGTCGTAATGTCTTCAAAAGTGCTGTTCACTCAGTTGGTCTCATCTTTCTGCATGATCCAGGTTGATTTTCTATGGTGTACCTCTATCACCTCTTGTGATCCCCTCTTGTGGTCCTCTCATGTGTGTGGATTACTTGCCTGAGGGTCATGGAGGAGTGTTGAAGTTCGTTGGCCACTCACAACTCTATGCCCTCTTGTCTCCCATACTCTGCACACACATGTACGGATTGAATGACAATGGCCTTACCTGGGGAGGCGTCATTGCAGGCCCACCTTGACTGGAGCCTCTGGCGTCATGAATCTGCTGCTGGACCCGGGAGTACACTTTGGCACACACATGGCCATTGTATGAATTTCTACGACTCTGTGATGCGGTGGATGCTTGGGTTCGTACATTCTCACTGTCGTGCCCTACATCATGTTTTCTTGCCTTTGAGTGTCTTGAGGGAGTTGCATATTTCCCAGGTGATGATCCTTAGGGGGCTACCATGCCGGGTTTGCCCGTCTACTGGTGAGAATCCGCCCTCGGTTTAATCTGAGAGGTCGGGCTCGACCCCCGGGTGGCGGCACCTCCCACACAAGCGTGATGCTCGGGGTGGGTGCGTGCTCACCGGTGCTTACCTTGCTCACTCCCTCTCACTCTAGCTGTCTTGGTTTTGAGTACAAGTTCTAAGGAAATGTATTGACCGCATCCATGGCGAGTCTCATGGTTCGTTGCTCTCACCCGCCCTCATCCACATGGCTTGACTAGGAAGCTACCTAGCAATTACACGAGAATGATGCATGCCATCTTGCTCGGTGATTGCCTTTGCACTTTGATTTTCACAACGCAGATTGATGCAGGGAATGGGAATACACAACAGTTGCAGCAGGCGGGATAGCCACACTCTCACACGTACCTACACCAAGTGCCACGTACTCTGCCTCACTGGAGCTTCGAGCAGCACAACCATGTTTTCCAGTTTTCTAGGAGACAGCAATTCCATCGACTAGAAATATTTAACCAGTGCGGCTACGAGCATCCGTGTCATGAGTCCAATTATTGTCTGTGTATCCGTCTACCACCATAGAGGGTTGAGTACGGTAGCACAGGCCCACGCAAGCAGTGGACAGTGCGTAGCGGACAACGCGCAGTACTGCCTCGAGATGTTTCTAGCAAGGTTGTGGGGAGAACTGGGCGTGGAAGTTGACCGAGAAGGCCACATCCGCCCGAGTGGTGGTAGCAAGGTACATGAGGGAGCCGACAACACTGTGGTAGTCGGTGACATCGACGGTCTCCCCTAGCTGCACTAAATCAAATGACTTCAACAGGCGCTGACCAGCTGGATTTATCGGTGTGGATGCAGTGGGGACGTCAGCAAGTAGGGAGGCAAAGCGCTCCCCCAGTGTGCGAATGCATGCGGCCTGGTGTACGTGCAGAGTCTGACGCTGGCGGTCACACTCAAGATCCATCCCCAGAAACACTCGAGCAGGACCTAGTCCTTCATCTTGTATGCAGACTGTAGCAAGTTCTTCACTGACTCGAAAGTTGCGGGGCTGGGGGAGGCAATGAGCAGATCATCGACATAGACGAGGATGGCCACAAGTGGCTCTGAGGGAGCACTCAAGAAGAGTGCAGGATCAAACGTGCTGCGATGGTAATGTCCCCGCTCAAGAGTGGAGGAGATCTCCATGTTCCAACAACGCGGCGAGTGCTTGAGCCCATAGAGAGCCTTGCGCAGTTGCCAGACTTTGTTTGTGCCATCGGTGAAGCCCGGCGACTGGACCATGTAGATTTCCTCGTCGAGCTTCCCATGCTGGAAGACGTTGTTGACGTCCATCTGCTCCAGTTCCTAGTCGTGCCTGGCCACAAGGCTCAATAGTGCTCGGGCAGTGGTATACCTTCCGACCGGTGCGAAGGTCTCATCAAAGTCAATCCCATGGATCTAGGAAAAACCCTTAGCTTTGAGGCGAGCCTTGTACCGATCGAATTTCCCATCGGGCTTCAACTTGCGCTGAAGTAGCCACCGGGCAGAGACTGCCTTGCGGCTTGCAGGGAGGTCCACGAGCTTAAAGACGCCATGCTCCTGGAGGGTTGTAAGCTCCTCCTGCATGGCCATCTCCCAAAGATCAGCATCAGCTGCCTCATGAGCCTGCTGGACAGTGGTAGGCTTGGGAGGGAGAGTAGGAAGGCCAGAGGCCACGAAGCATGCAGCAACATAACCAGCGAAGGAGGAATCAAGAGCATTGTGGAACTCATGGGCTACGAGAGCATAGCTGACTGCCGAGTTGGGATGCACGAAACTCACAGACAGGCCAAGTGCATCAAGGCCAGTGGGGCGAGCTGAGGGCCCAATCGTCGAGGAAGAAGCGCTAGAGCGAATGACCCGCTACGAGGGCTAAGAGGCTATTTACGGGCCAGCAGGAACCGACTCAGTAGGCATCACAGAGGAGCGGGAACGGCTACGAGAAAACTGAGAGGATTGAGACGACTGAAGAGCACGCAGTCTCCCTCCACGGGTGTAGGGCTCAGGGCTAGAAGTCGAAACCTGGGGTGCTTCACCTCCAGTGGTGTGAACCAATGGAGAGGACTGCCATGCCAACTGAGGGGGTGATTTGGGTGTAGAATGCACAGGGGACTGCGTGTGAGTGGGTGCCAAGTCTGAGGACTCGGGACTGCCAGATGGCGGCTGGGGCGACACGGAATCCGAGGAGGATTCCGAATCAAAAGAGGTATGAGAGGATGAGGACTCTAAGGAGGAGTCCTGGTCCTCACTGTCTGTGTGAGGGATAGCAAGGGATGCTGTGTCATCAGGAGAGGATGATGCACGGAGATCGGAGACTGGAACAGACACAAACACACCCCCTCCAAGTCGACGGAGCGAGGAGAGAGATGAGGGAGGAGGGACATGGGACAGGTCACGAGGAAAGACATCCTGGAAGAAGAGGATGTCACAAGACTGAATGACGCAAGAGCGGTCAGATTCCCAGAAGTGCCATGCCTTAGACATGGCCGAGACACCAAGGAAGGTGCAAAGACGAGCGTGAGGGCTGAGTTTGCCGTCGCGAAAGTCTTCAGGCAACCAGACGACGGCGACGCAACCCCAGACGTGGGCAAGACGGAGGTCAGCACGACGGCCGTACTAGCGCTCGAAGGGAGTGACGTGACAAGGAAGAGGACTGTGGGGAACATGGTTCCACACCCAGATCATGTAAGACATGGCTTTGAAGGAAAAGATGTGGGAGAGAGAGAGGACTCACTGAGGAGAGTACGGACACTTTTAGCAAGTGTAAGGTTCCAGCGTTCAGAGAAGCCAATATGTTGGGGTGTGTAGGGAGCTAAATGTTCCATACACACCCCACGAGAAGTAAAGAAGCGGACAGTGGGGCCCATGAACTCCCCACCACGGTCACAGTGAAAGACTTTCAGACAGCGGCCACAGGCGAGTTCGGCCTAAGGCAGCCAGGACTCGAGAGTGGGAAATACGTCACTCTTTTGCCAAAGGGTAAAGACCCAGCGCATGCGAGAAAATTCATCAATGAGGCAGAGGACATAGCGGCCAACCTTCTCGAGGGCATCATGAGCGAGGGGACCCATTACGTCCGCATGCAAGAGGTCAAGGAGATGAGACGTGTGGGACTCAGACGTGGAAAACGGACACCGATACATTTTGCCCTGTGCACAGTCAAGACAGTCGGCAGGAGAAGGGGCTGAGAATTTTTCGGCATCGAGACCATGAGCGGGTTTGTCCCGAAGCAAACTGTCAACAGCAACAGTGTGAATGTGGCAGAGACGGCGATGATGCAGCTGTGCGTGTGCCGGGGAGAGAGAGCGTGCCATGTGAACAAGTGCGGTGAAAGTAGGATATGGGGTAAAGGAGGGTACACGGTACAAGTAGTCACACCGGGTGCCACATAGGAGGACACGACGAGTTGTGCAGTCTAACACGTAGGCAATGTCGTGGCTGGAAGAAAAGTCCATGCCCTGTTTGTCATGAGTCGTAACAGACAGCAGACTGAGCTCAAGAGCAGGGACGTACAAAACATTCGGCAGAAAGAGTTCCCCCCAAGGGCCAACAAAGCGCACAACCCCAACACCCTGGATGGGCAGGAGCTGACCAGAGCCAGTGCAGACAAAGCGAACAGAGCCAACAGGACTCAGGGAGACAAACGAGGAACGACACGATGTCATGTGGTGGGTGGCTCCTGAATCAAGGATCCAAAAGCTACTCGACACACGGACAAACGCAAGGTCATGACTCACAGCGGCAACGGCGGAGCGAGGAGACAGGCGCTGGCCACAGGCAGCATGGCAACAAGGGAGGTTGTAGGATTGCCACTGCTCAATCCATGAGACATCAACTGGGGAACAACCCTGAACATGATCCAACAAAGGACCACGAAGAGACGCATCCACAGCACACCGAGCGCCCCGTCAACCGAACGCATACTCTCACCTCCTTGATCACAGAGGTGTCTCTGGTGGACGGCATGAGAGAGGGCAGAGTCCAGCTGGCGGTCGTCCTCAGATGGGCTAGAGATGACGACGCCAGAGGAGAGGCACTGGGAGGTGGAGGCAGACGATACCCATGGTGGAGGAGAGTAGAACCCGGAGGGAGGCCCGAAGTAGACAGGGCCGCCAAACCCGGGAGGCCAACCCCAGGGAGGGGGCGGAGATGGAGAGTCAGGACGGTGTTGTAGGCAGCAGCTATTGGAGAGGAGGATGAGGGGCGGCCGGTCGGAGCAGTGGAGGTGGAGGAGCGAGAAGAACCACCACCATTCCCTGTCAAGCATGCCCAATGCGTACGCATGGTGTTGCAAGGTGGGCATCATCAGGAGGTGCTGGGCACTTGGGCGCCGCATGATCGGTGGCACCGTAGTTCTAGCATGTGACAGTGCTGGAGGAGGAAGATGAAGACGTGGCACTGTCAGAACCACAACCCTTGCCATCCCTCCCTTGGCCACCGCCACCAGAGGCACCCCCCGGCCTTTCCCTTTACCACCCCCCACCCTGACCACCCCACTGTAAAAGAGACGTGGCTGTAGTGGTGGACGTGGTGGTGGAGAATGATGCAGAGGCACAAGAGGAGGAAGAAGGGAGTGTAGTGGCCGCTGCTGCAATGGCGGCGCGGTGAATGCGTTTGTTTTGTAGCAAGCTCCACCAATCTATCAGACGTTGGGAGGTAAACTCCCACAGGGCCCCAATGCCGGACGATGCATCAGTAGGGATAGGTATGGCAGCTAGGCGTTCCAGCTCAGTGGCCTTCACCTCCCGGAAGATGTCACTGAGTTCTAGGATGAGGTCGTTGACGATGGAAAGAACAGCTAGAAGCTGTCCAGGGGCAGCCTTGCCAAGGTCGTGAAGAAATCGTAGACTACGAGCCCAGTAGGCGTCGGCAGTCTCATCAGCATGTATGGAGAGCATGTTGAACTGGAAAGTGAGCACGCTCTGAGCTGTATGCCCAGTCACTATTGTGCGTCATTTGATCAGCGCATAAGCACCAACAGGGTCAGTATGGGTACGGCATGCTGTGTCGGCATTGTAGGACCCGATCTCGTCAGTTAGATCGTCTGGTCCGGCATGAATGAGGGCACGAACAGCGCGGGCAGACTCAGCCTCAACTGGCACAAAAGGTGGGTTAGCAGAGGGATGGGGCTCATGGTAGTACTCCGAGAGCTGCTCCCCCTGCGCCCAGGCACTGAAGCAGACTTCCCAAGAATGGAAGGTGAGGTTAGAGTTCAAGTGAGATGGATTAGAGTCAAAATCGGGTTTGCGCTGCACTGATGGGACAAGTGCTTTGGCTGCGGCGGCGCCAGCAGCAACTGCGGCTGCAAGAGGGTCAGAGGAGGATTAGTGAGCGGTGGCAAATGCGGAAGCGGATGAAGTGGAGAATGCAGCAGCAATGCCGGTAGATGGTGTGTTGCGCAGTGTGGGTTGGAGGCAGTCAATGACCAAATCAGCAATGTGATCTGCAACGGTCTCCTGGTCAGCTTGCTCAATACGCAACTTGTCCTCAGCAGCGCGCTGAGTAGTGAGTGCAGCCTGCAGAGTAGTGCGCTCACGCTGCAACTCAGCCTGCAGTGCCGTGTATTGGTCATCATCAACTAGCATGTTGCCAGTGACGCGACTCTGCCGAGAAAATTTTGGCAGAGTTTCCCTTGCCCCAGTGGGCGTGGGAAATATGGTATGAGTACTCGGGAGTCTGTTGCAAGGCAACGACCTGGACGCACAAAACACCAACACGGGGGAGGGGCAGGGATAGAGGGAGAGACCAAGCTCACCAAGCACAAAGGCGTAGAGAGAACAACTGCGGGAGAGCAGCTGCAGCTGAGGAAGCAAAAACTGCAACAATAGCAGATGCTGAGACGATGAGGCAGGATACTCCCGTCAATGCGGTAGCTGACAGGGTGGAGATGGCTGTAGTGGTCGAGGCCAACAGTTGGATGTGACGAGTTGCTGAAGATGAAGAAGAGGACAAAGTTGACGCCTGTACAGTGGAGATGTGAATGGATTCGACGGCACTAGAGAGCGCCGTAGTAGCTGCAGTTGCTGCTGATGCGATTGCGTCAGCTGCGGCAGCAATCTGGGAAACTAAGTTGACGGCAGCAGCCGCCAAAGGCCCCTGGTCAACTGCATCTGTAGTGTAGGTCTCAATGGCCCTGCCAGCGGCAGTGCTGGCTGGTGCACGTGCAGCGCGTGCAGTGGCCGCGAAGGTGGAAGTAACAGCAGCACTAGATACAAGTGCAACCTGCAATGCAGTCAGAATGTCAGGGGATGGAGAAGAAGCTGACTCAGCAGCTGATGCAGCTGGGGATGCGGCACGGCGTGAAACAAGCGCTCCAGGTGCTACTGCCGCAGAGGATGGTGCTACTCCGCGAGGAACAGCACGGCGGCGTTGCTGGTGAGTCCTATGGGCAACAGGTTGGCTTACCGATGATAGGAGAGGTCGACGATCACGCGGTGGAGCCATGGCTGGTTTGTTCTACACCGTCGGGGAGTCGTCGATGACAGACTGACAGTGAGCAGCGTAGGTCCTGGCATCCTCCCACTCGTAGTAGTCGGCGGGGTCGTAGTCCTCACCGGGGTGATATCCCGGACTGCTGCGGCAAACCCTCGACCACACCTCCCACTCCGCCCTCTCCTCATAGTATGCGATCTCGTTGTCGATGCGGGCATGCTCACGCGCGGCTGTGGGAAAAGTGGGGATTGGTTCGGTTTTAGGAGGAGACGCCAGTGCGCCGAGTGCTTGGCTGCCTGGACGGCAGCCTGAGGTACTGAGAGAGGCACAGCGGTTAGAGACTCATGGGTACTGCTCGCCCCGAGGTGTGCCTCAACTGCTGTAGTAGATGCGTCGGCTGTGGCATGGCTGGAGCCGAAGAGGAGGACGGCGGCGGAGAGACACCAGTGCCGTAGTCGCAGATGTGGACGAGGCAAGAACCGTGCACAAGGGAAGCGCACCACGTAGAGTACGGGTGCAGTGTGTGCTGCTGAGAGGAGTGCGCACGCATGACTGCTGAGGAACAGGAGCGGTGGTCGATGTGGCTGTCGTGCGTGCGGAGGCCGAAGCTCAGCGCAGTGAGAGCGAACGGTAGCGGAGAATTGACAATTCTGCAGTCGCAGTCGTGCACAAGGCAAGGGCACCACATAGAGTGTGGGTGCGGTGTGTACTGCTGTGGGGAGTGTACACTCGCGGCCGTTGATGAAACAGGAGCTGTGGTTGACGTGGCCGACGTGCATGCGAAGGCTGAAGCTCGGCAGTGTGAGAGAGTACGCCGGCAGAGAAGTGCCAATGCCGTAGTCGCACTCGTGCACGAGGCAATGGCACCTCGTAGAGTATGGGTGTGGTGTGTGCTGCTGCGAGGAGTGTGCACGTGCGACTGCTGTTAAAACAGGAGCTGCGGTCAACGTGGCCGATGTGCGTGCGGAGGCCGAATCTTGATGGAGTGCGAGAGGACGACGGCGGAGAAGTGACAGTGCCGTGCAATAGAATAGTGCACCACATAGATCACAGGTGCAGTGTGTGCGACGGCAAGTGGTAGTGACTGCTGCTGCAGCCTCTACCCATTACCGCCGTACATGAGCTGCGTGTGCGGGATCACCCGCCACGTGGATGTGACCCAACGAGGCCTCAAGACTGTCGCGAGGAGGAGGAAGTCCTCTTGCTCTGATACCAGTAGGTAGCTTGGTTGCTAGGATGAGCAAGCAAGAAAGCAAGTAGGTTACGGGAGCGACACCATAGATCAGTGGCAAGCTCACGTAACGTAGGAGTGAACAAGAGAGAAAAACAAGTGTGTAAGGAGTGAGCAAAGTGCTAAGTGCCGGTTGACCAGGCCATGCACGCGAGCCTCTCGACGTGGGGTCCGGACGCTACCCAAGGATCGAACCCGACCCTGGAGCGAGCGAGCTCCATGCGGTTTCTCACACGCCGGTATAAACCGGACGTGTGGTCCCAAGGGATCAGCAACCCGGATCACTATGCTAGAAGTATGCAAGTGTGTCAGAATCCAACCACATCACGAGCATGCACTCCTACAAAATGTATCCCCCATTTTGGCATGTAGAGTATGAACCATCACTACACTAAGGCTCTCCATAAGTTTGGCGTTGGTGTTGTGATCACCACTTGACAACATGATGGTGTCACCACCACTGCACGCCCAATGCTGCGTTACAGTCTTGCACCAGAGAGCCTCAGTCCAGATTAATCACCTGCAGTGATTATGTGTGTGTGTGTGTGTGTGTGTGTGTGTGTGTGTGTGTGTGTGTGTGTGTGTGTGTGTGTGTGTGTGTGTGTGTGTGTGTGTGTGTGTGTGTGTGCGTGCGTG
>SZWC01000148.1:28645-65348 GCA_023375785.1 Penium margaritaceum | reverse complement strand
CATATTTGGTCTTTCCTTGGCCTTGCAAACTACTTTTGCCGGTTTATGCAAGGGTCTCGACCCTGTAGCACCGCTAACCAGGATCACGCGAAAAGACGTGCGTTGGGAATGGACATTTGATTGTGATAACACCTTTCTCAAATTCAAAGAACTTTTATCCATACCGCTTGTCCTAGCTCTTCCAGATCCATCGCAACTGTGGGAGGTTTGATGTGATGTGTCGGAAGTAAGACTCCGATTCTTCCTCATGCAGAATAGTCACCCAGTGGCGTATGAGAGCCAGAAGCTCATCCCCGTTAAAACGCGGTACACGACTAGGGATCAAGAGCTCCTTGTGGTAGTACACACTCTCAAGATGTGGCATTGCTACCTAGAGGGTGCTAAAGGGGGTGTAACTGTCATGACCAACCATAACCCATCGGTGTTTTTCCAAACGCAACCGAACCTGTCAAGACGACAGGCACGTTGGAGCGGATACCTGAGTCAATTCTTGTTCACATGGGAATATCGGCCAGGACGCATCAATGTGGCTGATCTACTAAGCCGGCAGCCTGTGGAAATTAAAGCAACCACTGAGGTCGGAGGGTGTTTTATGGCCATTGTAACATCAACCGTGCAAACATCAGAGTCCCCTGCACCTCTGCGACAACCACCTCAAGAGATTATCTATTATAACAGTTTTGTCAACAGAATTCAGATGGGATACTGTGTGGATTCTTGGTTTCAAGACTCTAAAAATCTAGAGAATTACGGATTGCTGGAGGCCGAAGGAATCTTTCGGCACAGAGAACAAGTTGTGCCAGATTAGGGAGACCATCGAGCAAAGATTATCTCCCAGTTCCACGACCCGTTGGTCGCAGGTCATGTGGGACCTCAAAAGACCGGACACGCACTCTCAGACCACTATTGGTGGCCTCGATGGAGTGTTGATGTATACAAGTACTGCATGACATGTGCCCCATGTCTTTGGAATGAGGCTAGTAACAAAAAGCCTACAAGACTCATTCAACAGCTTCTCATCCCTATAATTCCATGGGAGTACGTCAGCAAAGACTTCATTACTGATCTTCCGGTCACAGGCCGTGGCCACGATGCAATACTACTATGCAATACTGTGGATCTTCTGAAGAAGATGACACACTTCACTCCTACAACCACTGATGTGAACGTAGAAGAGACCGCTCGTCTCTTCTTTGAGGGTGTCATAAATTACCACAGCTTGCAGTTGCACATTATCTCTCATTGAGATATAAAATTTGCCATAAGTTCTGACAAAAGCTGCACGGGTACTTCGGCAACGAGTCGCAAATGTCCAGAGCATTTCACCCTAAAACTGACGGACAAACGGAGCGCATGAACCACACTCTCGAACAAATGCTCCGCATGTATGTGGACCCAACCATGAATGACTTTGATGAATTTCTAGCATCGGCGAAGTTTGCAGTGAATAACTTGGTGAACGAGTCTACACAGTTCACACCCTTTGTGTTGAACTGTGGTCGGTATCTAGTGGTGCCCTCTTCATTGGTAAAGAGTGGAAGTACAGGAGGACAGGTTCCTTCTGTTCAAGCCTTTGCTAAGCGCATAGACTCCTTGTTACAGGAAGTGAAAGGTCACCTTCAAGCTGTTCGACAATGAAAAAAGGCACATGTCGACAAAAGTCGTCGTGAGGTCTGGTTTGACATCGGTGACAAAGTGCTTCTTAGCACTAAGAATCTTCACCTGAAGTCGCCAGAGGCACTAAAACTTCTACCGAAGTGGATTAGACCATTTTCCATCGTTGCACGCATCGGGCCAGTGGCATACCGATTGCTGCTTCCGCCGAGTATGAAGATGTATGACGTGTGTCATGTGAGCCTGTTGGCTCCATACACGGCAGAGGGAACCGTTCAGCCACCACCGGCAGTCCTTGCTGTCGATCGCCAATACGAGGTTCTTCGTCTACTCTAGCATCGATAGTGTAAACTCTGGCAGCGGGTTTTTAGGAAATACCTTATTCATTGGACCGGGTGTGGACGTGAACATAACTCATGGGAGCCCAAACCTCGATTGTCCAAAGGGGTGGTCAACGAGTATTGGAGTAAGCTAGCAGCTTGCACAGATCGTCGCATGTCAGGGAGCACCACCTTAATGCAGAAACAGTGGATAACATTCCCGCAGGGCAACATTCATGGACTACGACCATAGGAGGTTGGGGACGCCCAACATGGTTATTGCGCAGACGCTCTAGCTTAAAGGGGGAAGGCCGCTAACCGTGACCGACAAGCTACAGCTTAGGTCCAACTGCCATACACGTGCTCATGTTTAGTTGGTGATTGAAGTTTTTAATTTTCTTTCACAATGTTGATAACTCACTATCTGACAATCCCGCTTGTCGTTCATGAACCAAGGCGGTTCATAATAAGTGGGGAGGAATGTAGCGGGAGGGCCGGTTCTGCCCTCCCTCCTTGCTGAAGCGAGGGTGAGAAGATTCCAGGAAGCTTCCTAGCCTTTCTGCTTGCTAGCCTGACATCACGGGTCTGGCTGGATGACACACAGGTCATGCACGGGACAGCAAGGGTAGGGAGAGACACGTGCACTTGTATCTCAAGCTTCAACTGAAGTAAATGCAGAGAGAGAATGAATGACAGTCACACAGGATAAATACCTGCCGTGGTGCACGGCGGGTGTCACACACGGCAGTGCCTGTCTGTCCAAACCTGGCCCAAAACCGCTGTTTTGGCCGTAACTCTACGCACGGTGGTCCAAACGGAGCACCGTCGGATCCTAAAGCGGCAGAATCCTGAGCCTGACGCTACAGCTGGTCACACGCATAGGTCCGACATCAGTCGGTGGCGAAAACATGCAAAACATACAGTTCGGGCCGAACGGCCTGTCCACCGAGAAAATTCTAGCACCTACAGAAACACTGTAAAGGACCACGGGAGGCACCCGGGATGTCGTGGCAGCTGCACGCCAGGCAATGGTGGCTCGGTCGCCACCTCGTGGTGGTCCGCCTGCATGTTGGGGGTGCACCACGGACCGGGTCAACACCACGTCAACTCCCCCACAAGCCGGCAGCAACGGCCACCTCAGGGATTTGCACGAGCATGGACATGAGCCAAAAGGTCACCGTATGCCGTGTACACGCGTAAGACAACACTCCCCCATGACCGGATGGTGAACATGTCCATACACATACAAACACTGACAACAAAGCACCACGGAGACGACAAGAACGAAACAAGGCCAGGTCAACCGGCATCAGGGGCAGGCCGCAGTCCCACAACACGAGTGGCCACGTGGAATTTCCCTCATCCGAGTTCCTTCATCAAGAAGTCAGCGCGCTGCTCGTTTGTACTCACCCAGATGATGTCCACCTCGCGTCGCTGCAAAAGGTCACGCACAAAGTGGTACTCAACAGCAATGTGCTTTGTGCGTGAATGGAACACACCCGAGTTCTGTGCGATGGCATCAGCACTTTGGTTGTCACAACGCAAGACGACTGGAGGCACAGTCTGACGTAACTCACGGAGCAAGCGCACCAGCCAGACACTCTCTGCTGCACCTGCGCCTAGAGCCACGTACTCGACCTCCGCAGAGCTGCGAGCAATGCAGCCTTGTTTACCGCTGCGCCACGACACAACGGTCCCGCCAATCAGGAAGATGTAGCCTGTGCGGCTCCTGCCATCTGGGCTCCAAGCCCAGTCACTGTTGGTGTACCCATCGAGGACCACCGAGCACTGGCGGCGAAAGCACAGACCAAGGCGTGCGGTGGAGACCACATATCGCACGACTCTGACCGCAGCCTCGAGCGTCTATGTGCGCGGACCCTGAGAAAACTGTGCCAGCAGATTGACAGCAAAGGCGATGTTGGGCCGCGTCGTGGTGGCCAGGTACATGAGCGAGCCAATGACTCGCAGGTACAAGGTCACATCGACAAGCTCCCTCAGCTGCTCTGGGTCATCCACCTTCAGGGCACGCTGCCCGTCGGGTGTGATGGGTGTGGACGCAGTCGGAACAGTCGCAAGGAGGTCTGCGAATCGCTCCCCCACAGTCCGAGCATACCGTGCCTGATGGACGAGGAGGGTCTTACGGGTGCGATCACGCACAATCTCCATCCCCAAGAACACCGAGGCTGGTCCCAGGTCCTTCATCCTATAGGCGGAGTGCAGCACCGCCTTGGCCGCCGTCGCGGCCTCCATGTCTGGAGACGCGATCAGGAGGTCGTCCACATAGACCAGGATTGCAGTGAAGGGGGCTGGCGCCTGGGTCACAAACAGGGAAGGATCAGCATCGCTCTGGACGTATCCGGCACGACGAAGCGTGCCAGTGATCTCCTGTTTCCAGCAGTGAGGTGACTGCTTCAGTCCATACAAGGCCTTCCGCAACCGCCAGACCTTATCAGAGGCCTTGGCGTCGACGAAGCCAGGCGGCTGGACCATGTAGATCTCCTCCTCAAGCTTTCCATGAAGGAAGGCGTTGTTAACGTCCATCTGGTGAAGCTCCCAATCATGGTGAGCCACCTGACTCAGCAGGGTGAGCACTGTCTGCATCCGGCCGACTGGGGCAAAGGTATCAGTGAAGTCGACACCCTCCACTTGTGAGAAACCCTTGGCTGTCAAGCGGGCCTTGTAGCGTTCCACTGAGCCATCAGGCTTCAGTTTGTTGCGCAAAACCCACTTGGCCTGGACAGCCTTCCGGCCCGCTGGCAGGTCAACAAGCTCAAAGACGCCATGATCGGCAATCGCCCGAAGCTCCTCCTCACACGCAGAGCGCCAAAGCTCGGAGTCGGGTCCAATGAGGGCCTCACGCAGTGTGCTCGGATCCTGTGGCAGCTCGGGCGAGGTGCGTGTGGCCAGGACACACGCTGTGGAAGGCAATGTATGTGTGACCTCCAAGGAGGACGCGTCACGCGCCTGCTCATACTCGTGAGCAAGGAGGACCCGTCCTATCGGACAGGATGGGTGGACCTCAGCAAGACCAAGGGCACTAAGGCCGAGGGCCTTGGTGCCTGGGTCTCCACTGTGCACGCTGCGCGTAGGGCGCTGGCGGAGGCGACCTCCGGGCTCGCGTGTGAAAGGCTCGGGGGGCACAACAGCAGGCACAGGTGTCGATGACGTGGGGACAGGCAACACAGCGGCATGCTCGTGCGGAGGTGAATGCGCGCGCTCTGGAGACGCGAAGACAGGGGAACGCGAGTGCTCGGACGGCACGGAAGAAGGTGAGTGCACGGGTTCAGACGATGCATCAACAGGCGAGTACGTAGGCTCATGCGACACAGGCGTACGGAGAGATGAGCGCACAGGATCAGGCAAAGGGAAGAGAGGGAGCGCGGGCTCAGGCGACACAGGGACAGCTGAGTGCGCGGGCTCAAACGACGCTGGGACAGGTGAGTGCGCGGGCTCAGACGTCGCTGGGACAGGTGAGTGCGCGGGCTCAGACGACGCTGGGACAGGTGAGTGCGCGGGCTCAGGCGACGCTGGGACAGGTGAGTGCGCGGGCTCAGGCGGAGCAGGGGGAGATGATGCAAGGCCAGGGGCGTGGGCAGAAAGAGTCGCATGCTCAGGTGATGACGCAACTGGGCCAACAGCAATGATGGCGGGGTCGAGCTGAGCGGGTGAGGGACCGGAGTGTGACGCATCACGGGCGATAGGGCATGCTGAACGGATGGAGTCCGACGGCCCAACGACCTCCCCCACGCCGCGTGAGGCGTCACACCCGGGAGCATGAGAGAGGCGCATGGAGCGGATCTGAGACAAGTGATGGTAGGTAAGGTGCTCGAAGAACACCGCGTCGCGGGACTCAACAATGTGACGGCGATCCGGGTCCCAAAAGCGCCACGCCTTGGACCGGGGTGACACCCCCACGAAGGCACAGATGCGCCCGCGAGGAGAAACCTTGGACCCTTGTTGCTCTGGGGTGAACCAGACGCAGGCAAGGGACCCCCACACACGAGCAAGATGCAGGTCAGCTCGATGACCAAACCACAACTCATAGGGAGAGGTGTGGAGAGGCAGCCGTCCGTGTGGGATGCGGTTCCACACCCAGGTCATGTAGGCAAATCCCTCAAATGTGAAGGAATCTGGGAGACCGCTCTCAATGCGCATGGTGCGGCCTGCATCCTCCATCGTGCGGTTCCAACGCTCAGACACTCCGTTCTGCTGGGGGGTAGCGGGTGCTCAGAGCTGGCGGTACACACCATGCTCAGCGAAGTACCGCTCCATATCCCCGAGGAACTCCCCCCCGCGGTCAGAGCGGAAGGTCTGCAGAGTGTGGCGAGACTGCCGTTCCGCCATGACCAGCCACAGGCAGACGGCCACAGTGGCGTCACTCTTCTGACAAAGACTGTAGACCCACCGCATACGGGTGAAATCATCAGTCAGTGTCAGGACATAGCGACCTCGATCCTCCTGGAACTCGACAGGGAGCGGGCCCAGGAGGTCCGAGTGGACAAGTTCGAGAGGGCGAATAGCTCACGACTCGGACAATGGGTAAGAGCGGCGGTGCATCTTGCCCTGAGCACACTCAAGACAGTCGGTCTTGGGCGGCTTCTCGAACGAAGCCGCGTCAAGACCAAGCGCAGGCTGCAAGCGCACAAGGCTATCAATAGCGTCCATGTGCACGTGACACAGACGCCTGTGCAGCGGGCGCTGGTGCTCAGCAGACAAAGTACCGGTCACAAAAACACGCGCTGTGGGGGAGGGAGGTGTCGGAGAAAGAGAGTGATCATGAGAGACATGGTACAGGTCATCGACAACTGTTCCACACAAAACAGTCTCCTGTGTGTCACACACGAAGATAGTGGCATCATCCCCAGTGTGAGACACCCCGAGACCCATGCGCGTACAGGCACGCACAGAGAGCAGGCTGAGCTCTAGATCTGGCACATACAAGACGTCGAAAATGTACAACGGGCCAGACGGACCATGGAACTGCACGACACCAACACCCTGGACCGGGACCTCATGGCCTGACGCAGTGCGAACAGCGCGAACAGACCCCACGGGACCAAGGACGACGAACTCACGGCGACGACACGTCATGTGATGGGTGGCCCCTGAGTCGATGACCCAGGTGGCATCTGAAACACGACTCGACGATGTGACAGAACACATGGCGCGTCCTGCCGCGTTCTCCGCGGCAGGACGCTCGGCAGAGGACTGCTGGTCACGACGCAACATGCGAGACTGCGACTCAGCAAGCCAGGACACATCATCAGGTCCCTCGCTGACACACACAACAGACTGAGCACCACCACAAGCATCCCCACGCAACGACACAGAAGCGGCAACACAAGTAGTATGATCAGTCGGCTCAGTCAACACACTCGCACTCCCCTGAGATGAGCGAAGAGCCAGCTGCTGCAGAAGCTCGGTGATGACACGGTCTCGGGAGTATGGTGCCAGAGTGGACGAGGAGGCCACCGCGCGCGACACAGGTGACACCATCATGGCAGACACCGTCGCTGCTGCTGCTGCTGCTACTGCTGTTGCTGCTACTGCCACTGTGGCTGTTGTCGACGAAAGCATTGTCAGCGACGGAGCCAACGTTGACGTCGTCTGCGACGTCAGTACCGCCTCCACGGCTGATGTGGTCGGTGCCGCTACCACGGCTGTCACTGCTGTTGCTGCTGCTACTGCTGCTGCTGATGGGAGTGAGGCAGGAGGTGGGGATGAAAGGTGTCAAATCTCAAATCTGACGGTTTTTCTCGCTGATTTAGGACGGTGGCAAAAGTCGACCTTCTGACCAAAAAATCGGCTAAGTGATGAAAATTTAATTATTTAAATTTTCACCACTAAAAATTGAAGGTTGTCCAAATGAAACGAAATTTGGACCACAGAGGCGTCTGAGGATGCTAAAGACGGTGGTGAAATTTTCGTCTTCAAAAAGTGGGGAAAAAGGCCAAAACGACCTGATTTTGTGCTCGGCCGAAAAAATGAAAAATTCAAATCAGTGATGCGGAACGGTGAATGCTGGAGGCTACAGAGCTCCAAATGAGGCGAAGAAGGGCGCGATGGAAAGCTTGAGATCTAAGCTTTCCAACGAGCCATAGCGCGCAACTTTTGGTGGCAATTTCAATACGGCACAGGCGGGTGAAGAGAGGATGGCGGCTGACGCGATTTGCGTCTGCGGCTCCTCCACGTCCGTGCGGCTTCCAGGAAGCTGCATGGCTGGTGTCAGCACCTACAAAAGGTGCTGGTGCCTCTGGTGCCTGAGTGGCCACAGCCGCCGCTGCTGCTGTTGCTCGCTGACGGTGCTGTTGCTCGCCCGGTTTGCGGCTCCAAGTCGCCACACGGGCGGCCTCGGACCGGCTGCTGCTTCGCGCAAGGGCTCCAACGGCCTCAAGCCGTTGTGGCACGCTGCAGCTGCAGCACGAACCTGCCGTTGCGGTTTCTGACGCATCAGGATGATGACGTATGCGTCGCTGCGTGCTCTTGTCGCTTCAAGCGACTTAGGGTGGTGATGGGTCCAATCAGGACCTGCTGCTGCTGCTGTGGGCTGCTGCCACTGCTGCTGTTCACTGCTGCTGCAGCTGCTGCGTCTCTGCTGCGCAGCACGACGAGCACTGGCTCGCCCGCTCTGATACCATGAGAAGATTCCAGGAAGCTTCCTAGCCTTTCTGCTTGCTAGCCTGACATCACGGGTCTGGCTGGATGACACACAGGTCATGCACGGGACAACAAGGGTAGGGAGAGACACGTGCACTTGTATCTCAAGCTTCAACTGAAGTAAATGCAGAGAGAGAGAATGAATGACAGTCACACAGGATAAATACCTGCCGTGGTGCACGGCGGGTGTCACACACGGCAGTGCCTGTCTGTCCAAACCTGGCCCAAAACCGCTGTTTTGGCCGTAACTCTGCGCACGGTGGTCCAAACGGAGCACCGTCGGATCCAAAAGCGGCAGAATCCTGAGCCTGACGCTACAGCTGGTCACACGCACAGGTCCGACATCAGTCGGTGGCGAAAACATGCAAAACATGCAGTTCGGGCCGAACGGCCTGTCCACCGAGAAAATTCTAGCACCTACAGAAACACTGTAAAGGACCACGGGAGGCACCCGGGATGTCGTGGCAGCTGCACGCCAGGCAATGGTGGCTCGGTCGCCACCTCGTGGTGGTCCGCCTGCATGTTGGGGGTGCACCACGGACCGGGTCAACACCACGTCAACTCCCCCACAAGCCGGCAGCAACGGCCACCTCAGGGATCTGCACGAGCATGGACATGAGCCGAAAGGTCACCGTATGCCGTGTACACGCGTAAGACAACACTCCCCCATGACCGGATGGCGAACATGTCCATACACATACAAACACTGACAACAAAGCACCACGGAGACGACAAGAACGAAACAAGGCCAGGTCAACCGGCATCANTAGGCCACATCATCGGCGGCGGTCGAATCATCTGTTGGGAAAGGAGCCGTCCAGCTCAGTTTCAGGTCCACAGGAGCAAATTCTAGGAAGCATGCAGATGCCTGCTCCGATCGTCAATCCGTCTTCACCATTGGAAAGATCAGCTGGCAAATTATCAAAGGTCCAAGTTTCAGGCCGATCCAACGGTCGGATTGGGAGATATGAATTTTCAAAGTTTCGGGGGTCATGGACCGCCGATGTCTGGGTGGCCATGGGCGATGGCTCCATGCCTTAGCCTGAGAAAAGAAAAAGGCAAGAGGTCCAGAGTCAAGACCTGATGGGAGAAATATCCAAAAAGGTCCTTGGTCTTAGGATTGCCTTGTCAGAGTGTGCTGACTAGGATAAAGGTACCTCTCCTTACTTTTTAGGTGAGGTGAGATCCTTGTGTGCTAGCCATGGACACATGGCGGTTCTCCATGGGATTGTGGGTTATGTGACCACTAGGAGTGTGCCATGAGAGCATTCCTAGCTTTCTAGGTCGTGTGTGAGTGGTCAGCCTGATTTCTAGGCTGATTTCCTCTCTTGTGTGAGATTGTGGACTCTAGTGTGTGAGCCTTAGCCTCCATGGCTAAGTGGTGTGGCTTGTGAGAGGGCTGACTTGCCCAAGCTCTAGCTCTATATGTACTCCATCATTTTGAGTGATTGAACAACCATTCTTCAGCACAAGTGATGCCCTTTTAGTCTCACATGCTCGGTGCTCCAAGGCTCCCTCTCTCCTCAAGATCCAACATTTGGTTTCAGAGCCAAGTTCTGCCAGTTTCTGCCAACACAGGCCTCCACTTTGAGAACGACGGGTTAGGGTCAAATCTTCACCAAATTTGACGATCAACCATTGGATCTTCAATTTCGCGAGACAATCTTTCTAACGAGCTCAAGATCGCGAAGATCCAACGGTCGGATTGAGAGTTATGCTCAAAACGAGGTCGGTCAGGGCTACACTCTTCTCTATGAGTAAGACTATCGCCTTGTGATGACCATTACTCTCTCGTTTCTTTGTCAAATTTAAAAAGTGATGCGAATTGTAGTATTTTTCCTAAGCTTTCTATTGGTATAAAAATATTTGCATTCCATCGATTAGTTTGGGGGAAACGCCGTTTACAAGCTGGCTGGTCTGAGTTGGAGTAGGAGCAGAAGCACACCCTGTTTTCAAGAGGGCATATCTTTCAAAATCCCCTGTTGATGACCCTGTTTTATGGGTCTATCTGAAAGGCTTTGAGCTGAATTTTGCAGTTGTGGGCTCATTTTTTCCAAATTCCCAGTCTGCTGGCATCTACAGTCCATTTCCTATCAGACAGATTTCTGGCAGAAGCAGCAGCAGAAGCAGGGGTAGCGTCGCCACCCAAGGGCAGCGTTGAGCATCACCAAAGCTCAAAATGGCAGCAGCAGGCGTGGTAACAGTAGCCCAGCCCTTGGAGAGGCTGGAAGGACGCGCCAACTTCACGTTTTGGAAGATCCGTACCCGCCTCCTTTTGGAGGAGAGGGGCTTGTGGGAGGTGGTGAGCGGCGACGAGCGCGCTCCTCTTCCACAGGCAAAAGGCATCACCGCAGCTGAGGTGGTGGCGGGGAAGACGCCGCAGAAAGGTGCAGCAGATGCAAGTTTATCTACAACTGCAGCGGCGGCATATGAGGAGTGGAAGAAGAAGGACAGGCAGGCCTACAGGCTGCTTGTCAACACCAGCTCCAACCCGCATGTTCAGTACGTGAGTGACAAGGCTACTGCAAAAGAGGGATGGGACACGTTGTGCAAGAAGTATGAGAGCAAGGATCCTGCATTCCTCATGCTTTTGGAGGAGAAGATGATGGCGTTGAAAATGCAGGGTGACGAAGGGATGGAGGCGTACTTGGACAGGGCAAAGGAGCTGGCGAAGCAGCTGAAAGCGGCCGGCAACCCTGTAGAAGACACGCGCTTCGTCCTCCTCTTGCTGAGGGGACTTCCAACCAGCTACGACACGGTGCGAGAGACGCTGGAGTGCCAGCCCACCCTCGACCTCGACTTCATCTGCACACACCTGGTATATGTGGAATTGCGTCGCAATACAGCAAAGCACAATGGCGGTGGCAGCAGTGAAGCAGCTTTTGTAGCCACGAGCTCACGCAACCAGCAGCAACAAAAGCAGTCTGGGCAGCAGAGAGGCAAGAAGAAGGGCAAGTGTCACTATTGCCAAAAAGAGGAGCACTACAAGAAAGAGTGTTTCAAGTTCAAGAGGGACCAGAAGGAGCAGCAGCAGCATTAGCAAAAGCAGCAGTCTCCACAGCAGCAGCAGCAGCAGTCACAACAGCGTCAGCAGCAGCAGCAAAACCAGGCTGGTGTGCGCCACTTTGGCAACATGAATGTGGCCAAGGAGGTGCGCGACCGTCTCTTCATGGCGAAGTCTGACATGTCGCAGGTGGAGAAGGCAGATCTCGCATGGTACAAGGACTCAGGATGTACCAAGAGCGTGACACATCACAAGGAGTGGTTTACGCAGCTGCTGTCCATCCCTCCCCGTCCTATCGCTCTGGGTGATGATCGGGTGGTGTATGCTGAGGGGATTGGGATTGTGGAGATGTGGTTGGAGACCTCGCATGGCATTGAAGTGGGAGTGTTCCATGGCGTGCTGTACGTACCTAATGCTGCGTTCAATCTTCTCTCATTGTCCTCTCTCACCAAAACAGGACTGCGAGTCGTCTTTGACGACGACTATGGCTACATCCTCAACAAGGAAACAGGAGAGGAGTTGGCCAGGTCGGTGAAGGAAGGCGACATGTACCGCCTGCTGGGGGCGACCAAGATCCCGCGCGAGCCTTGCAGCAGTGGTGCAGGCCACAGATGGCGAAATCTGGCATGCGCGCTACGGCCACATCGGCTTGCGCGCCTTGCAACAACTTCAAACGCGGCAGATGGTGCGTGACTTATCCACCATCTCTAACTTTGAGCAGCAATTGTGCATCGGCTGTTTGGAGGGGAAGCAGCATCGCGAGGCGTTCTCTGGAGCGGGAGAGCGCGCGAAGGAGGTGCTGGAGCTGGTCCACACAGACTTGTGTGGGCCGATGCAGACCCAGAGCTTCGGAGACCCTAGGTATTTTCTCACCTTCATTGATGATTTCAGCCGTTACACTACTGTGTACTTCCTTTCCTCCAAGGATCAGTGCTTTGACAGGTTCAAGGATTTCAAGGCCACGGTGGAGAACCAGACTGGCAAGAAATTCAAGGCGCTGCGCAACGACTGCAGAGGAGAGTACGTGAGCAAGGAGTTCAAGGACTACCTCACAGCAGTAGGCATCAAGGCGCAGCGCACTGTGCCATACTCGCCGCAGCAGAATGGCATAGCAAAACGCGCCAACCGCACCATCGTTGAGTCAGCGCGCTCCATGCTGCACGCGGCTCGGCTGACCTACGACTTTTGGGCCGAAGCAGTGAGCACTGTGGTGTACATCAAGAACCGCAGTCCAACTAAGGCCCTGGAGCAGATGATGCCTTACAAGGCGTGGTTCGGCAAGACGCCGAGCGTGGGTCATCTTCGCGCGTTTGGAAGCTTGGCACACATGCACGTGCCAAAGGAGAAGCGGCAGAAGTGGGACGCAAAGAGCGCGCAGATGCTAATGATTGGCTATGACGTGGCAAGCAAGGCCTATCGCCTCTACGAGAGGGATACTGGCCACGTCATCATCTCCAGGGATGTCGTCTTCAACGAGAGCAACGTCATTGGCATCAACATTGTCTGTGAAGAGGCAACAGAACCAGCAGCTGACAAGGTAGTGGGAGCAGATATCCTTCCTGACCCAGTCTCTCCTGATCCTTCCTCCACTGTGACAGTGGGAGAACCAGTCTATTCTCCCATGTCTGATACAGCAGATACTGCAGCCTCATCAGCAGAAGTAGAGGAAGAAGATGCCGCACCACTAGCAGCAGCAGTTGTGCCAGCAGTACCGCGCCAGCCGCCCGCTAACGCTCCAGCGCCAGGTCGCAGGTATCCTCTTAGGGTGCGCTATAAGCCTGGTGAGCGCGACCATTTCTGGATGTTGCAGAAACCAGAGCAGATGAACGACGCAGTTGCAGCAGATTCAGATGAGCGAGCGTCATACAAGGAGGCCATGGCTGCACCTGATGCAGCAGATTGGGCGCAAGCCGTTCAGCAAGAGATACAGTCGCAGCTGGACAACGGCACGTGGGAGCTCACTGAGCGTCCACCTGGACGCAAGGTGATCAAGTACAAGTGGGTGTTCAAGAAGAAGCGGGGAGCAGATGGCAACCTGGAAAAATACAAGGCGAGGCTGGTCGCCAAGGGCTACTCGCAGCAAGAAGGCATCGACTACACGGAAACCTTTGCTCCTGTTGTAAAGTTTGCCTCTGTGCGCACGCTCCTTTCTTATGCAGCAGGTGAGGCCTTCGAGATTCACCACATGGATATCAAGACGGCATTCTTGAACGGTGACTTGGAGGAGGAGATCTACATGGAGCAGCCAGAGGGGTTCGTCATGGATGGCCAGGAGCACCTGGTTTGCAAGCTGCAAAAGTCGTTGTACGGCCTCAAGCAAGCGTCGCGTGCTTGGAACCAGAAGTTGGATGTGGCGCTGCAGTGCATGGGGTTTGAGCGCAGCGAGTGTGACTACAGCATGTATCACTGGCAGCATGAGCATGAGATCCTCATCATCATTGTCTATGTGGATGATATGCTCCTCCTTTCCAACAGCATGTCTGCACTGCAGGGGTTCAAGGAAGCCATGCAAGAGCGCTTCCAGATGTCTGATCTCGGGGAGGCATCATACTTCCTCGGTATCCAGATCACGCGTGACCGCAAATCACGCTCTCTCTCGCTGCAGCAGAGCCGCTACATCAAGGATGTCTTGCAGTGGTTTGGCATGGCAGAGGCTAAACCCATCGGTACGCAGTTGGAGACGCGACAGTACCTCGTGAGCTTCAATGGAGAAGCGGATGCAGCTGAGCGGCAGAAGTACCAGAGCGTCGTCGGCAGTCTCATGTACCTGATGGTGGCAACCAGGCCGGACCTCGCACAGGCTGTGAGCGCTGTAAGCCAGCACATGGCGAACCCCGGACCTGAGCACCATAAGGCAGTGAAGCGGATCTTCCGCTACCTTGCTGGAACCATCAACATCGGCATCACGTACAACGGCAACGACAACAACATCATCGGCTATACAGACGCAGATTGGGCTTCAAACCCTGAGGACCGCAAGTCCATCTCTGGACATGTGTTCCTCATGAATGGTGGGGCCATCTGCTGGTGCAGCAAGCGGCAGGTGGTCGTGGCCACCTCAAGCACGGAAGCTGAGTACGTCTCTCTCAATTTTGGAGCAAAGGAAGCAGTTTGGCTTCAGCGTCTCATGGCGGAGATGAGTGGGAGTGCAGCAGTTCCAGTTCCTGTGCACGTCGACAACCAGAGCGCAATCGCACTCGCGAAGAATCCTGAGCACCATGCATGCACCAAGCACATTGACATCGCATATCACTTCATCAGGCACATGGTGCAGGAGGGTGCTATCAAGCTGGAGTTTACTCCAACCAGCAGGCAGGTCGCTGATTTCTGCACCAAGCCAGTGACCCGTGAGAAGCAGCAGTTCTGCATGAAGGCATGTGGACTCAGCCCACTCTGACTGCGGCAAAGTGGGAGATTGTTGGGAAAGGAGCCGTCCGGCTCAGTTTCAGGTCCACAGGAGCAAGTTCCAGGAAACTTCCAAAAGCCTGCTCCGATCGTCGATCCGTCTTCACCATTGGAAAGATCAGATGGCAAATTATCCAAGGTCCAAGTTTCAGGCCGATCCAACGGTCGGATTGGGAGATATGATTTTTTGAAGTTTTGGGGGTCATGGACCGCCGATGTCTGGGTGGCCATGGGCGATGGCTCCATGCCTTAGCCTGAGAAAAGAAAAAGGCAAGAGGTCCAGGGTCAAGACCTGATGGGAGAAATATCCAAAAAGGTCCTTGGTCTTAGGATTGCCTTGTCAGAGTGTGCTGACTAGGATAAAGGTACCTCTCCTTACTTTTAGGTGAGGTGAGATCCTTATGTGCTAGCCATGGACACATGGCGATTCTCCATGGGATTGTGGGTTATGTGACCACTAGGAGTGTGCCATGAGAGTATTTCCTAGCTCTCTAGGTCGTGTGTGAGTGGTCAGCCTGATTGCTAGGCTGATTTCCTCTCTTGTGTGAGATTATGGACTCTAGTGTGTGAGCCTTAGCCTCCATGGCTAAGTGGTGTGGCTTGTGAGAGGGCTGACTTGCCCAAGCTCTAGCTCTATATGTACTCCATCATTTTGAGTGATTGAACAACCATTCTTCAGCACAAGTGATGCCCTTTCAGACCCACATGCTTGCTGCTCCAAGGCTCCCTCTCTCCTCAAGATCCAACATCATCATGGACCCAAAAAAGGTGGAGGCAGTCGCTGATTGGCTGAAGCCTACAATGTTCAGAATGTCCAAGTGTTTTTAGGTTTCTGCAACTTTTCACCTATGCGTGTTCAACTCTGGCGATTGAGTCCTCCTCAGCTCCACAAATATCAAACTCGGAGAACAGGACTTTGCTAAGTTGAAACCTTGATGGTTGGGAGTATTGGAGACCGAGCGAATGCAAACCCCAGTTTTTGCTTGCCTTCGCCTTCCTTGTAGCATGCCGATCCACCCTATCTTCCACATCAGCAGCTTAAGCAGTACCTGTACAAACTTCCCCGGCAGAGATGTCACACATCCACCTCCTGTGTAAGTGGACGGGGATATGAAGTACGCAACCAAATATATCCTCAGACATCGACACCGTGATAAAACAACCAAGTATCTATTCAAGTTGTTGGGCTACGACGCCGCGCACAACAGCTGGGAGCCCTACGAGAACGTCCCATATGTCGATCATCAAATCGGCGGTTACTATTACCGTCACTAGCCTACGTCGGGTCTCGCACCGTGACATCGTGGTTAAAAGGGAGGGGGGAAGTTCTACGTCCTTGACATACACGAGTCCCTATAAGAAATTGCTAAAAGCATCCGAACATTACTGTTTCTGACACTGTCCATTCAGTTGGCGCACTAGCAAGCAAGCAGGTGCAAGAAACAGCAAGGGTCAGTCTAGGGATACGTGCAATGTCTCGTAAGCTCCAATAGCTTAGTAATGTAGAGAGGAATGATAGCTGACGCGTACACAACATAAGAACCTGCCACGGTGCAATGCGGGTGACACATGCGGCAGTTTCAGTTTGTCCTAAAATCGGTCCAAATCCACTATTTTGGTTGTAACTCTATGCAGAGGTATCCAAACGCAACACCGTCTCAACCCACAGATGCCGAATCTCGAGCCAGACGCTACAACTAGGTTTGGCATCGATAAGTGGACAGAAAATGCAAAACATGCAGATCGAACTCAGAAGCCAGTCCACCGAGAAAACTACGGAGCATCCCAACAAGCACCTGGGATGTCGTGGAAGCTGTCTGGCAGCTGTTGGTGGGTGGAGCCACCACCCGTCTGTGCTATGGCGCCAGCTGGGTTCACATCAAGGATCTGCTCGAGCATGGACACAGCCAAGTGGTCATAGTAAGCTATACAAACAGACGGGTACAACTCACATCACAACACCCTAAACTTGGTATGTGGACATTTCTGTCCTCACATTCACGGCCCATCGCGCGACGACTTTAGGAATTTTACGCCATTCAGCAAAGGGCATTTTATCCAACTGCCTTGATCTCCAGTGTTCCGTTCCAGAAGTTTCTGACGTCTTCGACCACCTTCCAGAATGGTCGACGGAAGCATCAGGAACTCTATCAATGTTATGCTATCATTTGGTCGACGTCTTGATTGCGCTTCACTTGTAAAGAAGCGCCTGAATATTCTCGAAGCCCAAGGACTTCTTGGCGGAGCTTCTCAAATCACCCACTCACAGCACGACCTCGCACGCGACGCTGGGTTCAAGCATCAAAGACCGGACATGTGTCTCATTCTCATTCTCCGCATTGTATGTATGTTCTCAACTCACTTGAAACTAATTTTGTTACGTACCAGACGTACAGGAGTCCCAAATCTTCTCGAGTTGGCACTTCTGTTATGAAACAAACAACCCATCGCGTCGCAAGGACCGCGATATTCACTCTGACGGCCGAGGGCAAACTGGCCAACTACCCCGCCCCCAGTGGATATTCTCGAACCTTCTTACAGCTTCGACCACTCTCACAAACCTACAAACAGAAGTGTCATGACCTTTCGGTCGATTCCTCGACGACTCTCGACAAATTTGGATCTATAAAGATGCATCGCGCATCTTCACTGTTGATTCTCGAAGACCCGCGACATCTTGACGGCCCTTCTCGAATCCGACCACTCACGACGCGACTCCGCACGCGTCACTCGACATTTGACCCAACGACCCCGACTCTGCTTCATTCACAACTCATCACCTGTAGATGTATGTTCGATCATTTCGACACTTGTCATCGAAGTACACTTGCCGCTAATTACAAATTACTCAAGTGTCCCAAATTCTAAATCATGTTTTGCCTCACAACTTCTGCTTGTTCACCATCTATGCTCCATTTGGTGTAGCACTTGGTATCAGAGCGCAGCGGTGCTCGAGAGGCATCTGAGTACTTCACCCATCCAGAGGACTACCTCGCACAAGTCTTCAGCGCTTCTGGCACGTCAAGACTCCGCAGACTTTGTGACTACGACATGAGGCGAGCGAGCGTAATTGACGACCAGCAACAGGTCTTCAGCAACGACTTCGGTGATGGAGGAGCAGAATTTGCCAATGCATGCAAGGAACGCTGGCATGGCAGGCTTGGCGGCAGCTGGAACTACCCCTACTGTTTCGATGACCAGTCCGGTCACGGATCTGACAGCGATAAACCAGCCGTCCCTACCGACAGCCTCGACGACGACAGCAGGGACGACAGGTGGCACGGGACAACAGGCGCAGATCAACGAGGAACTGGCAAATAGGATCTCTGCACTCGAAGGAATCAACAACCACCTACTCCAACAACTCAACGTCGTGATGGAGGCTCTTCGGAACGTAAGCGCGCGTGAAGCGGTGCTCGTCAAAAGGAATTTTCAACTCTCGAGCGAACCCAAAATTCGTCCGGCTCCACTAGAACCATTCATTCCTGCAAAATCAAAAGGACCAAAGACTCAGGTGTGGCTGACGAGTTTGGAGGTGTACTTCACCACTCCTGGGGTCAACGATGATCAGAAGAAAATTTACCTCGCGACCGCGCTTTTTCATGGCACGGCGTTAAGTTGGTGGTCTGAACTAAAGACCACCCGACGGTAGCCGGAGACCGGCTGAGCATCATCAACGGCTCACGGCGCCCGTCTCACATCACCGACCGCAGGCGTTCTACCCTTTGAGCAGATCAACCCAAAGTGGCAAGACGCGGTGATGCCACCAACCAACAGGAACGAATTCTCGTGCGCAATGCTCGCACGCTTTGGACAACTGAACAAGAAGTCTGACGTACGGTACAAACTGCAGGGTCTACGTCAGCAGTCCAGCGTGGCAGAGTACACGCGGAGATTCCACGAGATCATCACCGGAGCAGACATCACCCCGACAAACTCTGTTTCCACTACAACAACAGCCTCAAGCGAGACATCTGGCGAACAATCGCCATTTTCGGCATCCAAAACGATTTGTTGTGGATGATCACAGCGGCAGAAAGGATCGACCTCGCTGACTACAACGCTCGGATCCAGGAATCCTACGGCTGGCGACCTCCTAACCACAATTATCGTGGGAATGGAAAAAAAGTCAACGGACTCTTGATTCCGATGGAAGTAGAAGCCGTCGACTAGAGAGATACGCAAACCTGCTACAACTGCGCAAAAGTCGGGCACATCACTCAAAACTATCAGAGCAAGAAGTAGGCCAAGAATGGGAGTAAGTCCGAGAAAAATGAGTCAAGAAACAGCAAAGGACAGGAGTAAAAGGCGCAACTGTTGTCCGTGAGGAACGATCTACACCGAACGATTTCCCATCTGAACGGCCCACATCGCCACAGAGGGTCCCTGAGATCGCAAAGTTCGACAAGGATTACGAGGAAGAACAACCGGTGATACTCCTAAAGGTTCAACCTCGAGGATGCAAAAGTTGCAGAACGATACCGGCACTATTGGACGGAGGAGCTTCACATAGCTTCGTAGGCAACGACATGGTTTGCAAGCTGGGTTTGCAGACCAAACCAAGGTTGTTTGAAGGAAGACCCGTCGACGGGAGACTACAGATACGGAGCCTCCAAGAACCACTACGAATACAAGTGGGAGATCTTCGGGATCGAACGATCAGGAGGTCTTTTCCAATGAGCAATAAAATATCATCCTCGGACGAGATTTCCTGTACTGGTACAATCCGCAGGTCGACTGGAACAGCGGCGATGTCTACATGGAGATAGACAGTTCCAAACGACAACTTCCGTGTGCGGGACAAAAGCCGACCGCAGAAGCAGCAAAGGTGGAAGCAGCAGAGGAAGTCGCAAAAGCCAAAAAGCGACAACCAGTGCAGCCGATACCACTCAACGTGGCCAAGCACTATATACAAAGAGGAGCTCTTACGTGGCTCATACATCTCGAGCCAATGGGAGAAACGGAAGTAGCAGCAACTGACTCATCATCGGCCTCGTCACCCTCATCGGCCTCGCCAAAGTTTGCGATGGTACCCGAAGAGTTCGCACCACTCATCGAGGAATTTACGAACGTCTTAACTGACGAACTCGCGAAAACTTTACCTCCTCAGCGAGACATCGACCATTGCATCGAAATGAAGCCAGGCAGCAGACCTACTGTCCGAGGGGCCTATCCGATGAGCGATCACGAACTGACCGAGTTGAAAAAGCAGCTCGACGAGATGCTTGGTCAAGGGTTCATCCGCCGTTCCACGTCACCGTACACCGCGAGATGCAGATGCGCGTGGTTTATTGGACATTGAACCACGCTACCATCAAGAACCGCCACCCTCTCCCTCGAGCCAAAAAAAACTTTTTGACCAACTCAGAGGAACCCGGATTGTCAGTGAAATCGACTTGAGAAGCGGATATCACAAATGCGTGGCACCAACCGACATTGAGGAGACAGCATTTTGAACTCGCTACGGGCACTTCGAGTTCACCGTTGTGCCATTTGGACTCACAACCGCCCCAACAACATTCATAGCGGCAATAAACAACATTTTATGTTCGTACCTTGACGATTTTGTTGTGGTGTACCTTGACGACATTGTGGTGTACAGCCGCACTCTGGAGGAGCACGATGGACACCTCCGAAAAGTTCTCAATTTTTTACAAAGAGAAGTTTTTCAGAAAAATCTCGAAATGTGACTTCGGTCGTCGTTTGATCTGGTTTTTGGGTCACGTCATCAACGGTGGACTGATCACCATGGATCTGAAAAAGGTGGCAGCAGACGCTAATTGGTCGACGCCAACCAACGTTCGAGAAATTCAAGTTTTTCTTGCATTCTTCAATTACTACCGTTGATTCGTGAGGGACTACGCGTGAGTGTCAGCGCCTCTTTCTGACCTCACTAGAAAAGAAAATGAGTGGCGGTGGGGAGACAACAAACAAGAAGCGTTCACCGCTTTGCGGAACGCTCTGACCTCGGCGGAAGCCCTACAATCAGCCGATCCAACGATCGACTATGTCATGGCTACGGATGCATCAGACCGAGCCAGTGACGCGATCCTTTTGCAATATCACGGCAACGGCGAACAACCGGTCGCCTACGTGTCTTAAAAATTTCGAGGACCGGAACTTAACTGCTCGGTCCACGAAAATGAGATGTTGGCGGTCGTGCACGTGTTCAAGACGTGGCGATGCTATCTGGAGTGTCGCCGATGCGTCATGCGCACGCGTTGAAATATCTAAAGACGCAGCCGAATCTCAGCCGACGTCAAACCTGATGGATGGAGTTCCTTGAGTCCGGGTTCGACTACAAAATCGAGTACCGGCCAGGAAAAACCAATCCGGCGGACGCCCTCAGACGGCGACCAGATTTAACGACCGACGTGGCAAACCTACAACTGCAGCAAGACCTCTACCTCAAGCGATTGTTCGCACGAGGCTACGATCAGCACGGCGGAAACCAAGTTCTGGTTCGACGTACCCTACTGGCGACGCCGCTTCACTCACCAGGTGGTCGTTCCTTCGAACGAAGAACTTTGTCGTTTGCTGCTCAAAGAATGCCAGATACCGGTCCAAGTGGACACTTCGGAGGAGACAAGATGCTGAAAAAGCTGGCAAAAAACTATTGGTGGGACGTGGCCAACTTCTGCAAAACCTACGACACATGTCAGCGAAAAAATCTCGTCGCACAAGGCCACCCGGACTTCTGCAGCCGCTCCCCGTTCCGACGGAACAATGTGCAGACACACCCGAGGGATATGACGCCATCCTTGTGGTCGTCGACAGGTTTTCTAAAATGTCCCACTTCATCCCGACGACCACCGTCACCGCCAAAGGAACAGCACGACTGTTTCTAATCAACATCGTGCGGCTACACGGCGTACCGAGAACCATCACGAGCAACAAAGACAGTCAAATTACCAGCCGTTTTGGCTTGAACTGATGACACGCCACGGAAGCAGGATTCAACTTTCGACGACGTTTCATCCTCAAACCGATGGTGAAACCGAGCTGACAAATCAGATGCTCGAACAACTCCTCCGAACAATATGCGAACCTCATGGGAGGGATTGGGCACAAAATCTCCTGACCTCCGAAATCGCATATAATTTGGCACTTTCCATCGCAATATGTAAAACTCCATTTGAAGTGGTATGGGAAACTTCCTGTCACACCAGCCGGACTACAGAGTCGCTGTAATATTCCAGCGGTTGACGTTCAACGAGAAGACTTCACCACCGTCTGGGAGGAAACACGGCACACCCTCGCAAAGACACAAGCATGTTGGTTTGTGTGGCTTCCACCCGTCACGACTGACGCCGATGCCTTCTCCATATACCCATGTTGGCGGTATATGATAGAGGAGGGCGTGACGACACGACGAGCATCCAGAGTGTCCCGAGACTTCTCCAGCACCTACTCCGATACAGTGCCGGCGAGTGTTGAATTCATGTCGTTATCACACGGTGACCTCTGGCCTCGTTGCACACTCACATCACTGGTGCAGGTGACTGACCAGTGAGAGATGACTTCGCCGATTGACACGTCGTGACCAGAAGCTGAGAAGACGAGCCATGGAGAGGCTCAATCAGAGCTTGCCAGCCTTATTTGCATTTCTCACATGCATTGGTGCACAATTGGTCATGAGCATAACCTGGTTTATCCTCTAGACAGATTGTTGCTTGAACGGTGACCTAGTTTCTGCTAGGAAATTGTTCTGTGGGCAGGTGGGGTCGAATCCACCAGTTTCGAGCTCGCTGCTCGCTCGCTCGCTCCCTCCCTCCTGCCCGTAACACCCCTGTGGCTCGTTACTCACATAAATTTCACTTCAACTTTCACGTATGTCTTCGCCATGGCTGATGCAGACCTCGTGCGTGGTTGCTTCCTTGCACAAGTCTAACTATCACTTGCTGGTCTAGCACAGTACTTACTGGTATCAGAGCAAGCTACGTGGAAGACGAGCGGCGGATCGACCTGCCGCCCACGTATTCTGGGCCAAATCCGCGACTGCCACTCTTGGCGTCGCATGTCCACCCCGCCGTCACGAACTACCAGCACAGCAGCAGCTAACTGCTGTAGCATCAGCAGCAGCGGGTGACGTCAATCTGCCGTTAGGGCTCTTTGGTCTTCCCCTCCCCCTGCTGGTTGGGCTCCCCTCTATTCCTGGGTTGGGTGGGGTTGGAACAGGTACCTAAAGGTGTTCCCACGGCCTTCCCATATTTCCGACGCCCACTGGGGCGGGGGAAACGCTTCCAAAAAAAATTCGGCAGCGTGGGGGGTCCGTCGCCGTCTCCTAGCAGCATTTGCAGCAGCTGCAATGTGAACAACGGCTCAGCTTCCGCAGCTCAGCAGCAGCAGCCCCGCAGCATCTCAGCAGCAGTGGCTCTAGCTCAGCAGCTCCGCAGCAACAGCCCAGCAGCAGCTCAGCAACAGCATCTTAGCAGCTGCGCATCATCAGCTCAGCAGCAGCTCAGCAGCAACTCAGCAACATCTCAGCAGCAGCTCTAGCACAGCCGCTCACTGGCAGCAGCTCAGCAGCAGCAGCTCAGCAGCAGCTCAGCAAACAGCTCAGCAGTAGCCTAGCAGCAGCTCAACGGCAGCAGCAGTAGCAGCAGCAGCAGCATTGCAGCAGCAGCACAGCAGCACAACAGCAGCAGCAGCAGCACTGTTGTAGCAACACGCCAGCAGCAGCAGCAGCAGCAGCAGTAGCCGCAACAGCAACAGCAGCAGCAGCACTGCAGCAGCAGCACCTGCACCACAGCAGCCGCACAAGCAGTGTGACGGCAGTAGCAAGCAACGTGACGTCAAGCTGCGCTCCCAGCCTCTCTTGGCGCACGACCAACAGCCTTGTAGCAGTCTCCGCACCACCGTCTGGTGGTGGACGCAGTCACGCTGGCGCACTAGGAGGATCTCGGTGGCGACTCAGGGGAGAGCTCGGCACGGCAACGCCACATCCACCGCGATGCCGCCTCCGTCGAGGCAACCTTACCATCACAGCCAGTGCGGCCCTCCATACCGGTAAGCTCACCTCTTTCCCGTTCTCCTGGGGGAGTCGAGCATCCGCACATTAGCGCTGGGGTGGAAGCCGCAGCTGCTCGCGTGTCCTCTGTCATAGTCACGACGTTATTACCGTGGCCACCAGGATTACGCGCACGGCCTTTGCGGTAGTCGACGCTACAGTAGCAACCGCCGCCACACTTGCTGCCGCTGCCCGAGCTTCTCGCGCCTCCGCCTCAACCTTGGCAGGACGCGCTGCTGAGTCATACACTGAAGCTGCCGTTGTAGCCGGTCCGGTGGCTGCCGCAGCTGCAGATATCTTCACCCAGGTTGTTGTAGCCGCCTCTGCTATTGCTTCCGCGACTGCCTTGGCTGCGTCTGCCGTGTCTGCGGCCGCTTCCTCCATTTGTACCTCCACCTCCGGTGCTGTTGCTGCTACCTCATCTGCTCCTTCGATCGTCACCAGCGTCACCACAGTGGCCATCTCCATCGTTGCAGCCTTCACCACTCTTGGAGTCGTCCTCATCACTGGATCGCTTGCTCTGATGATCCCCTTTACATCCACTGTCTCCGTTGTCTCAGCTGCAACCGCTGCTGCTGTTCCACCACTCCTTGCCTTGTTGCGCGCGCCTCCACATCCTTCTACTTCTGCTTTGTGAGGGTCCTCCGCTGCTGCTCTGTCTCCTTGCCTCCTTTCCTCTCTTGCGGGATGTTCTTTCTTGTCTGATTGGGGTCGGGCTGTCCTGCAGCACACATCCCTCGTGCCTTGGGCACGTCCAGTTTTCCCACGCCCACTGGGGCAGGGGAAACTCTGCCGAAATCTGTCCGGCAGGACCTCGTCGTCGTCACCATGCTGAGTGACGATGAATCAGTCATAGCTGACCTGCAGCGCCAGCTGCGCCTCGCTCTCGAGGCGCAGCGCGAGGCTGAGGACCGCCTCAAGCTCGTCGATGACAATCGTGCCGCCTTTGCTGATGAGGTTGCAGCTATTGTGCTTAAGCGCCTCCCTGCTTCTGGTGCCAGCGCTAGCACCACTGCGGCTGCTTCCTCCACACCCGCTGCTTCTAGCACCGCTGCCGGAAACACTGATGTCACGCCTTCCGCTGCCAATCCCACTCCTGTCACGCGCCAGCATGATTCTCTCTCGCAGCCACCTGTCCTGTCCACCGGACTCGTCTTCTCCTCCTGGGAAACCCGCTTCAGCGCCTAGACCCAGTGGGAACGTCTGTGGGAATACTATTTCCCAGCTGTCGCATCTTTTATGCCTGTCACTGCTGAGTCTGCCCGCGCTGTCCGTGCCCTCGTTGCTGCTGCGCCAGAGACGCTTGTCGACGAGGTCGGTACCTACAACGCCGATCCCGCCGTGCAGCGTCTAGCTGATCCTGTTGGTGCCTACACCATGCTTCGCCGTCGCACCACAATCACTGGTCAGGCAGCCCAGAGTGCCCTCATTGTGCAGTTCAACACGCTCATAATGCGTGCTGACGAGTCGGCTGACACCTACTGGGCACGCGGGCTCAAGCTCCTTCGTGAGCTTGACAAAGTCGCGCCAGGCCAGCTAGCTGCTGTCCACACCATGGTCAACGGGTTGATTCTCGAGCTGTCAGACCTCCTCCGCGACGTCAAATCTGATGAGCTGCTGCGCCTCGCTTCACAGCCCGTTCCTCCTGATTCCCCACCGGGCATTCGCGCTCTCTGGGGCTTTGTTGCTGATCGGCTCGCTGCTTGGTGGACCAGCCTTCAGAACAAACGCCTGCACCGCGCTGCAGTCGCCGGCGTTGCTGCAGCCACCACCGCTTCCTCCTCTGCTTCTTCATCGGCTGCCACCGCCTCCTCCACATCCTCGTCTTCCTCGACAGCCACGGCCACCGCTCTCGCCTCCCAGGGGCGCGGGCGTGGCCGTGGTCGCGGAAAGGGCAAGGGTAAGGGCAAGGACACTGCACCATCCGGTGTCCCTGGTGAGGTTGTGTGCTGGAACTGTGGTTCCTCTGCGCATTCTGCTCGTGCGTGCCCTGCGCCTCTTGACGAGCTGCACCTGGACCGCTCTATGCGTGCGCACTGGGCTCGCACCGGCGGCTCTCCGTCTTCTTCCGCCACCAACTCCAGCTCCACCTCCGTCTCTCGACCTGTCAGCTCCACCTCGGCACAGATCTACTCCAACACTGGCGTTTCCACAGATCCACCCCCCATCCCATACCCGTGGGGTTGGCCATCGCCCTACGGAGCACCCGTGTACGCCGGGCCCCCTTCTTCGGCGTACATCTTACCTCCGTGGTTCACACCTCCCTCGGGTTCGTCTCCTCCCTCTTCCGAAGCGTCCGTCGATGCCGAGCGCCAGCTGGAGCAGTCTCTTCTCCAGCGTCTTCACCTCCACGATCAGGGAGGTGAGAGTGTGTCTTCGTTGGCCAGAGGTCTCCCTTGTCACACTGACACTGTCCTTCGTGGGGACCCCCCGGTCATGTTCTTGGGCTCCCGTCCGCACCTGTTCCGTGGGTTGAGCACTGGCAGTCTGTCGTTCTTCCTCGTTTCCTGTCTGTCTGTGACTCTGCTCCACCCTCTGTTGGTACTGTTGCCACCTGTGGCGTCCTTCCTGGTCTTCGTGTCTCCGGTGGCTTCTGGGTTCTCGACTCCGGGGCCACCCACCACATGACCTCTATTTGCTCAGCGTTTGTCTCGTTGGGTCCCGCTGGTTCCGTCCGCTTTGTTCGTACTGGTTCTGGTCAGCTGCTGCCTGTCCAGGGCATTGGCGTTGTCCGTTTTGTTGGTCCCGATGGCATGCTGTTTCTGCCCGACGTGCTGTATGTGCCTTCTTTGGAGCTCAGCCTGTTGTCCGTGCCCTCCCTTGACAATCAGGACATGGATTTCTCCGCCAGTCAGGGTGTTGGCACTGTCTGCATTCGTTCCACTGGTCGCATCATTCTGCGGGGGGTTAAGTGTGATGAACTCTACCGTGTGCCACTCATTGCTCCCGTTCCCCACTCTGTTGGCTCCTCTCTTGCTCACATTGCACCATCTCTCTCATCCGCTGACATCCACCTCTTGCATCGTCGTCTTGGCCATGTTCACACAGATGCCATCTCCAGCATGCTCCGTCTCCAACCTGCTGTTGGGCTGTCACCCTCCACCTTTCCTTTGTCCTATCCCTCAGACTGTTTAGACTGCGCCCAAGGGAAAATGCATCGTTTTCCCTTTGCTTCCTCTGACTCTCGGTCCTCCCACCCCCTTGCTCTTGTTCACGCTGATGTCATGGGTCCTCTCTCCCATGACTTTCTTTGGGGGTGTTGGGCGTTATGTTTTGTGCCTCACTGATTATTTCTCCTGCTGTCACTGGGTCTTCGCTCTTCGCCAGAAGAGTGACGTCCCTGCTATCATTGAGTCATGGCTCCGCCAGGCTGAACGATCTTGTCAGCGCTCCATGCGTGTCTTCCGCAGCGACCACGGCGGTGAGTTCCTCGGTCCCACCGCCCGGTTCCTTGAGTCTCAAGGGGTGTGTTTGGAGACCTCCGCTCCCTACACACCCCAACAAAATGGAGTCTCTGAGCATTGGAACCGGACTCTTGTCGACGGCGTCCGTACCCTTCTGTCTGAGTCCGGTCTTCCTCCTCTATTCGCCTTTGAGGCCATGAGTTACATGACCTGGGTTTAGAATCGTGTCCCGCACGGGCCCCTTCCCCGCTCGGTCACGCCTTTTGAGCGTTGGTATGGGACCCGTGCTGACCTGTGACTCGCTCGCGTCTGGGGTAGCGTTGCGTCCGTCTGGCTCCCTGAGGACCTTCGTGACGGCAAACTCTACCCTCGTGGGCGCCTCTACCCTTTCTTGGGCGTGTCTGCCCAGTCCAAAGCCTGGCGCTTCTGGGACCAACAGCGCTAGCGCGCCATTGAGTCACGCGATGCCCTTTTCTTTGAGTCTGTCTTTCTCCGTGACCTCAGTCATCACTCTACGGCCGCCTCCCTGCTGCCGCTCTCTCGGTTGCGGGGGGAAGTCGGGCCTGCGGCTCCCGCTGTCCCTGCACTCCCTGCTGTTTTCCCTCCCTCGCAGCCTCCACCCTCAGAGCGACCTTCGTCGTCTGGCACTGTGACTCCTTCCCTTTCTCCGTCCGTGTCACCCAGCTCGCTCGAAGCTCCTGCGTCTCCTGTGTTGTCCGCCCCAAATCTGACTGAGTCCATTTCTCCTGCACACTCCTCAGCGGCTCCGTCCAGTCCGCTTACCCCTGCTCCGCCGTTGTCTGGTGACCCTCCTGGTCCTTCTCCCATTGAGCCCTTTGTTCGTGGCGGGCGTCTCCGCGCGCTTCCCTCTCGTTCCTCCAGTGTCGCCGCTCCATCCGTCCGTCCTGTCCAGTCCCACCCAGAGTAGCCTGTAACGCTACCGACTGGCATGGACGCCTTGGGCCTGGCCACAGCAGTGGTCCATCCCAACTCTGCCCTTGGGCAGACGATGCTCAGGTCTGAGCACGAGCGCGCTCTCGAAGCCGTCATCCGCAGCAGTGTCGCTGAGTGTCACACGACAGTTGCTGCTACACCCTCGTCCAACCCGACTACTGTTCGTCAGGCACACACTGCGCCCGACTCCCAGCAATGGGAGGCTGCTATGCGGGATGAGCTTTGAGCTCTTGGTGACCACGCCGTCTACGAGCTGGTCGATNTCCCGCCCGGTCGCAAAGCCATCGATGCACGATGGGTCTTTAGGCGCAAGTACAAGCCCAATGGTGAACTTGACAAGTATAAGGCACGTCTCACCGCCAAGGGGTTCTCACAAGTCCACGGCGTTGACTTTGACGAGACGTTTGCCCCTGTCGGACGCTACACCACTGCTCGCGCCCTTCTGAGGCTTATCGCCCACCATGACTGGGAGCTTGAGCAGATGGATGTCAACAACGCCGTTCTGCACGGTCAGTTGGATGAGGAGATTTACATGGTGCAACCTACAGGGTTCTCTGACGACACTGACAGGGTGTGGAGACTGCGCAAGGCTCTCTATGGCCTGAAGCAGTCACCACGGTGTTGGAACCAGGAGATCACCTCTACCCTGGAAAAGGGTGGATACCGTCGTAGCACAGTGGATCCTTCTCTCTTTGTCGCTCCCAACTCTGCACCGTTTGTTGCAATCCTCGTCTATGTGGACGACCTCCTCATTGCATCACCTAGTCGGGAGGCAGTGTCGACTGTGAAGTCCCTGCTGCAGTCCACGTACAAGATGAAAGACTTGGGCCCAGCTCGAGTGTTTCTCGGCATGGAGCTTGAGCGTGATCGTACTCACCGTGTTCTTCATGTCCACCAGGCTGCATATGTCAGAAGCTTGGGGGAGCGCTTTGCCTCGCTCCTTGAGTCTGTGCCCGCAGCATCCACGCCGATGACGCCCGCCGGGCAGAGGTTGTTGAAAACACTGGATACGTCCAGGCTGGGGGAGCCAGTGGATGTGACCGACTACCTGCGCGTCATAGGGTCCTTGATGTACCTGGCCACTACCACACGGGCAGACGTCGCCTTCGCTGTGAACTTCCTTGCACAGTTCTCACAGTGCAAACGGGTGCAGCACATGGAGGCCGCACTGCGTGTTGTTCGATATGCGCTTTCCACTACACGAGTCGGTCTCTGTTACCGGGCACAGCCGTCCGTCGTTGTTGATGGCGACACTGACAGTGACTGGGCGCATGACACGGATGCACGAAGCCGCACCGGCTATGTCTTTCTCGCCGGCGGCACAGCTGTCTTCTGGAAGAGTGGTAAATAGGGTTGCGTCGCACGTAGCTCTAGTGAGGCAGAATATGTCGCCCTTGGTGCAGGCACTTGTGAAAGCGTTTGGTTGTGTCGGTTGTTTCAACAGCTGCGTGTACCCATTTTGTGCATCACCTTGCGCTGTGACAATCAAAGCACAAAAGCTATTGCTGAGCACGACGGCATGCATCACACTCACACCAAGCACATCAATATAGAGCACCATTTTGTACGTGAGCGTGTGGCTGCAGGTGATGTCAAGATTGTGTGGGTTGACACGCGACAGCAACGAGCTGACTTTCTCACGAAGGCACTCTGCAGCAATGTATTCAAGGCAGCAGTGCACGTTATTGGGCTACTATGTCCTCGTAATGCTCCTGGTTGAGTTGTCATGCCAGTGCTCGTGTACGGTCTTGTGTTGTGTCACGTCTTGTGACGTTCGCGCTGTGCCAGTGCGTGTCGTTCTTGTGCGGCGGCTGTGGGTCATGGGGGAGTGTTGAATTCATGTCGTTATCACACGGTGACCTCTGGCCTCGTTGCACACTCACATCACCGGTGCAGGTGACTGACCAGTGAGAGATGACTTTGCCGGTTGACACGTCGTGACCAGAAGCTGAGAAGATGAGCCATGGAGAGGCTCAATCAGAGCTTGCCAGCCTTATTTGCATTTCTCACATGCATTGGTGCACAATTGGTCATGAGCATAACCGGGTTTATCCTCTAGACAGATTGTTGCTTGAACGGTGACCTAGTTTCTGCTAGGAAATTGTTCTGTGGGCAGGTGGGGTCGAATCCACCAGTTTCGAGCTCGCTGCTCGCTCGCTCGCTCGCTCCCTCCTGCCCGTAACACCCCTGTGGCTCGTTACTCACCTAACTTTCACTTCAACTTTCACGTATGTCTTCGCCATGGCTTATGCAGACCTCGTGTGTGGTTGCTTCCTTGCACAAGTCTAGCTGTCACTTGCTGGTCTAGCACAGTACTTACAGCGAGACGCGGTCGATGCGTTCCGGTAGCCCTGTTGGTTTCTCCGGAGTTAGGAGAGTTTTCTCGGTGGGTTGAGACCCGCGTACCCGGTGGACTGTACCGGTGCGACGAGGATACCCGGTGGCTGTACTAGCGCTTCCGATGTTTGGAAAGCTGTTTTGGATGTCTGGACGCTGTTTTCGAGATTTTCTAGCACTGCTTGCATTTTCTCGGCGGTCGAGACGCAGGCACTCGGAGAGCTCTGATGCCTGACTCGTTTGGGTTCAGCGGGGGTGACGGGGCCTCGAGGAGACCACCGTTGTTGTTATAGTGGTGTACGTAGTGTGTTCTCCCCGCAGACTCGTTTGGGTTCAGCGGGGGTGACGGGGCCCGGTGTGGCTAGCTGCCGGCGCCCCTACTTAAGCCCGCTAGGGGCTCATTTGTATTCTACCCTTGTTCTTTTACATTCAGCGTTCCAGACTTAGCCAAATTCTTGTCATCTTGCATCGCACTCACACACAGAGCTCATGTTCGTTTTTGCATGGGCCTGCATGCCCTAAAATATTTCCAATTAAGCAGCGATGAAGCGAGCAGCTAACCAACATCGTAGCGACGACAACTTCACCGCTGGCGACAAAGTCCTCAACTCGACAAACATCAAGCTCTGAGGATCCGACCGTTTGAAGCTCAAACCTTGATGGTTGGGACCGTTTGAGATCAAGCGCATGCAAACCCCTATGATTGCGCAACTCAAACTCCCCGACACAATGCAGATTCATCCAGTGTTCCATGTTAATAGACTTGAGCACTACCGAGACCTTGGAGAGAACTTCCCTGGTAGAGATGTCCTTCCTCCGCCTCCTGTTCAAGTGGACGAAGATACGAAGTACGTCATCGAGGACATCCTCGGCCATCAACATCGAGGCAAGACGAAAGAATATCTCGTCAAGTGGCACGGCTAGGACGCAGAGCACAACAACTGGGAGCCCTACGACAACCTCCGAGACTTCGATTATCTCATCGACGGCTACTACCACCGTCTCCGGGCCACAACTACGCGCGCGCGGGGAGGTTGCGGTTGAAAGGGAAGGAAATGCTACGTACCAGACGTACACGTGTCCATAATCTTCTAGAGCGGGCATTTCTGTAATTACACAAACAACCCTTCGCGTCGTGAGGACTGCGATATTCACTCCGATGGCCGAGGGAAAACTAGAAAGAAACTATGCAGCAGGTTGGGGCAGCAGCGTTGTTGATGCAGCGTGCGGGCTTCCACGCTCGTTGCTTAAGTCAGCTGCCCCCTCTGTCTGCTGCTCTAGAGTCTAAGTCTGGAAGCTCTGGGTTTTGTTACTCATAAACGCGCGCGCCAGAGTTAGCGCCAGAAAACAGCTGAAAACTGACAATGACTGATTAGGAATGAAGAATAAACAAAAATGGGAGACCCCTCCAAGTTCTAGGCCCCCCCCAGCTCTGTAGAGCTTGTTACTCAGTTCATCACCCAATCAGAAAATAGCTCAGTTCAGGCTGGCAGGTTTTCTCGGTGAGGCCTGCCAGGCAGCCGACAGCCCAAAACCCGGGCGTCGTCCGTTTTGCCTGAAAACTGGACCATACCATAATACCGTACTGATCTTTGATTTCGTGGTCATCAAGAATTTCAGCCCTGTAACTTAGATTCGTTACTGTTGTTAATTAATTTTCTGTTTCCAAAACGAACGAAACGGGTCCTACCCGTAGCCTTGATTTCGATTTTTGGCCCATTTTTTCCTTCCTTGCCTTGATTTCCGGCTCGACTCCGACGTCGAGCACTGTCAAAAACTGCCGCGGGCCTCAAGCACTGGCTAGCGCCAACGTGTCCTGCACACCAATGGGAGAACGAAATCACGGAACGTGGCAGATCCACGTTACACTCGCTCGAAGTCAGCGGATGTAACCCGATTTTGTTTTTTTCTTTCAACTCACCACACAACAAGGTTGAGGGAAATATTTTTGCGTTGTCAAAATAGAACAAAATATGTGTCCCCGTAACCAAATACATAAATTCGTACGAGAAAAAAAATAATTGATATCGAAATCAAAGATCAGTACGGTACCAACGCTGCGAACGCAGTCGTGCGGTCAGAAACAGCTAGAGAAATAGTAGCAAGGAGTTATGGCTGCCCGAACCCAGGCAGTGCCTACGATGGTCCATGATGCCGAACAGGGCCATGCAACATGCGACAAACACCCTAGGCAGAGCATGACGAGGCAGACGTGATGGGACGCGCTGGACGCATGCAGACAGCAACTGCGGTGGCAGCGACCGCCGGCAGCACGACCGCCGAGGAGGCCTGCCGATGGAGCTGAGCGCGTCGCCGGAGAGAGGAGGCTCCAGCGAACTGCGAGAAGACCTCAGCGTGCGTCGGCTCCACCGAACGACACTCCATCAGCGTCGATTCTCGCTGTCAGTCATCTGCACGCCGATTTACACAAGCCGGGAGGACACAACAGAGCACAATGAGAGATGCGCAAAAACCAACACTCCCCCATGACTCACAGGCGTAGTGCACATGGGCGGACAGGGACACGGTCAACATCCAGACTCCCCCAGGGCATGCAGAGACGCAAGCAGAGATAAAGAGAGAGCCACTCAAGGACGTACGCTGACCGAACTCACAGCCTTCTTGAACGAGTCGCGCTTCAGTGCCTTGGTCACGAAGTCAGCCAACTGCTGTGCTGTCTCAACCCACACAATGCTGATGCTGCCGTCATGCAACAATGAACGCACATAGTGATACTCAACGTTGATGTGCTTTGTGCGCGTGTGATGCACACCGTCATTGTCGGTGATGGCCATGGCACTCTCATTGTCACAATGCAACGTGATGGATGGGACAGACTGGCGCAACTCAGACAGTAGACGACGCAACCACACACTCTCACACGCGTCTGATCCAAGAGCCACGTACTCAGCCTCAGTAGTACTGCGTGCAATGCACCCCTGCTTGCCACTGCGCCAGGACACAGCCGTGCCGCCAATCAGAAAGATCCAGCTTGTGCGACTCTTACCGTCCGGACTGCCGGCCCAGTCGTTGTCGGTGTAGCCCACTACGACAACAGACGGTTGACGGCGGAACATGAGACCTCGCCGAGGAGTCGAGACGACATAGCACAGTACTCGGATCGTGGCCTCGTGGTGGAGGTGACGCGGCTCCTGAGAAAACTGGGCCAAGAGGTTGACGGCGAACGCGATGTCTGGACGTGTCGTCATCGCCAGGAACATCAGTGACCCGATGACTCGCAGGTACATGGTCACGTCAACTGGCTCCCCCACAACAGCTGGGTCAGGACTCTTCAGCTTCACCTGGCCATCGGGCGACATGGGTGAGGATGCGCTCGGCACGAGTGGCAGGTCCTCGGCGAAGCGAGTGGACAGAGTCTGCACATAAGCAGCCTGATGGACATGGAGGATGCCCTGGGAGCGATCATGCTCGAGCTCCATGCCCAGGAAGACTCGGGCAGACCCGAGATCCTTCATCTGGTAGGTGGCGTGCAGCAGGTCCTTGACGCGCTGGATGGCGGCCGTGTCTGGCGACGCAATGAGGAGGTCATCGACGTACACCAGAACAACAGCGAAGTTCTGGCCTCGCGGACTGACAAACAGTGCAGGGTCCGCGGTGCTGCGCTGGAGTCCACCACGAAGGAACGTGCTGCTAATCTCCTGGTTCCAGCACCGAGGCGACTGCTTCAGGCCAAAGAGGGCCTTACACAGGCGCCACACTCTCCCGGTGCCATCGTCAAAGCCTGGTGGCTACACCATGTAAAGCTCCTCACCCTCCAGTGAACCATGGAGAAAAGCGTTGCTCACATCCATCTGATGCAGCTCCCACCCATGCTGGGCGACCAGGCTGAAGAGCACCCGGCTGGTGGAGAACCGGCCAACTGGGGCAAAGATCTGGTCATAGTCGACCCCAGGGACCTGGGCAAACCCCTTTGCAGTGAGGCGGGCCTTGTACTTGTCCAAGGACCCGTCGGGTTTCCACTTGCACCGAAAGACCCACTTGGCGCCGTTGGCCTTCCGACCTGGAGGAAGGTCGACGAGGTCGTACACGTGGTGCTGTCGGATAGCAGCGAGCTCATCGGTGCAGGCAGCGTCCCAGTGTGCGGCCTCAGGAGAGGCTCGTGCCTCGCGCAAGGTGGCTGGGTCCTCCGGGCGTGCTGTGGAGCGGACTCAGAGAGCGTGTGCCTCTCGCGCCCCAGGTGGGATGCGCGCAAGGGCAGCCATGATAGCGTGCCGATGCTCGTGATGGAGCATGACGTAGCCCAATGCGGAGCCCGGGTGCAGATCAGCAATGATGGCCGAGGTGGTCAGGCCCAGGGCCTTGGTGCCAGGGTCCCTACTCACGACCGTGGGAGTGGAGGAGGCACGTGGAGCCACGGGGGGTCGAGGTGCAACCGAGCGCGGTGCGACGGTCTGCACGCTCACCGACGGCCTGGGTCGGAGGCTGCCGCCGGGGCCGCGTGTGTCGCGTGGCAAGGCGTGCGACGGCGCTGAGTCTGATGGGCCAGTGGAGGCGACTGGGGCTGTCGACCCGGAGAGATCAGCGGACACGACTGGGGCAGCTGGCCCAAGGGGACCAGCAGACGCGACTGGGACAGCTGGCCCGGAGGGACCAGCGGACGCGGCTGGGGCAGCTGGCCCGGAGGGACTAGCGGACGCGGCTGGGGCAGCTAGCCCGGAGGGACCAGCGGACGCGACTGGAGAAGCTGGCCCGGAGGGACCAGCAAACGCGACTGGGACAGCTGGCCCGGAGGGACCAGCAGACGCGGCTGGGGCAGCTGGCCCGGAGGGACCAGCGGATGCGACTGGGGAGGCTGGCCCGGAGGGACCAGTAGACGCGACTAGAGAAGCTGGCCCGGAGGGACCAGCGGACGCGACTGGGGAAGCTGGCCCGGAGGGACCAGCGGACGCGACTGGGGCAGCTGGCCCGGAGGGACCAGCGGACGCGACTGGGGCAGCTGGCCCGGAGGGGCCAGCGGACGCGACTGGGACAGCTGGCCCGGAGGGACCAGCGGACGCGACTGGGGCAGCTGGCCCGGAGGGACCAGCGGACGCGACTGGGGCAGCTGGCCCGGAGGGGCCAGCGGACGCGACTGGGACAGCTGGCCCGGAGGGACTAGCGGACGCGGCTGGGGCAGCTGGCCCGGAGGGACCAGCGGACGCGACTGGGGAGGCTGGCCCGGAGGGACCAGCGGACGCGACTAGGGCAGCTGGCCCGGAGGGACTGAAGAATGTGTCACCCGGACACGGTAGGACGGAGGACGGACTCACCACTCCCCCACGCGACGGGATAGACACAGACGAGCTGGTGCAAATGAGGTTGCGAGGAAACAGGTCCTCGAAGAAGAGGGCATCCCGGGAATCGATGATGCAGTGCCGGGAGGGGTCCCAGAAGCGCCAGGCCTTGGACTGACGAGAGACACCAAGGAAGGTGCAGGGACGGCTGCGGGGGGCGAGCTTGCCGCCCTGCTGCGGGGCGGGCAGCCAGACAATGGCAACACAACCCCAGACGCGAGCGGGGCGGAGGTCAGCGCGATGACCGCACCAATGCTGGTACAACGTGGACTGACGGGGAAGGGGACCGTGGGGAATCCGGTTCCAGACCCAGGTCATGTAGGCCATGGCTTCAAATTAGAAGCCCTCGGAGAGACCGGACTCGACACGCATGGTGCGGACGGCGTCAGCCATGGTCCGGTTCCACCGCTCGAAGACACCGTTCTGGGCGGTTGTGTAAGGCGCCGATGTCTCATGGTGGATTCCGCGGGAGGCGAGGAAAGTCGTGGCCTCACCCATGTACTCGCCACCGCGATCGGAGCGAAAGCGGCAAAGGGAGCGGCCACACGCGCGCTCTGCGAGGACAAGCCATTCCTAGATGGCCTGGGCGACATCGCTCTTCTGCCTAAGACAGAAGACCCAGTGATAGCGAGAATAGTCGTCCGTGAGGGTGAGGACATAGCGGCCACGCTCGCCGACCGACTCGGTGGGGAGAGGGTCCATGA
>SZWC01000148.1:12503-28500 GCA_023375785.1 Penium margaritaceum | reverse complement strand
ATCATCAAGAAGAGGGGCGGAGGAGGCCACGGGCGACGACGAGACAGACGAGGAAATGGGACACGACCGCAGCTCAGTCTCAGTCATGCAGGGCTGGGCAGGAGAGCAGGAGGTGATGCAACTCGCACTTCCCTGGGGAGGAGGGCGAGGCAGGCCGAGCTGGAGCGCGATGAACTGCTCCAGCTGGCGCTCACGGCAGGAGGGCCCAGGAGTGTAGACGGAGTGCGGAGTGACGGCGCAGGAGCCCGGGTAGTAGGAGGACTGCGCCGGTGACGGGAGCGGATGCGCCGTACGGTGCGGCGCGGGTGTCTGCGGGACAGACACAGCTACCGGAGTGGCAGAGCCGCTGGACGAGGTCAAAGTGGAAGGGCCAGCAGCGGCGACGGCGGCAAAGGCAAGACGGCGCTCCCGCTGGCACCGCATGGTAGCGATGACGCGCGCCTCGTCCGTCGGGAGAGGGCACGTGTACCACCCGTGCCCGGGCTGACCAAAGTTATGGCAGACCAAGCCACCACCGCTGGACCCGGTCAACGACTGCTGCTGCTGCTGCTGCGGCTGACCCTTGCCTTTCTTGTTCCGGCTCTTCTTCTTCTTCCCCGATGACGATGAGGTAGCTGCGGCGGGGGAGGCGACGGCCACAGAGGCAACGGCAGGGGAGGCGACAGTAGGGAAGGCAACGGCAGGGGATGCAAGCGCCTCCGTGCGATGGAGCTGGGACTCCTGGCGAGCTTCCTCAATGCGGACAAAGAGCTCGTATGCCCTGGGCATGAGGGTGCCCTAGGTCGCCATGGTGGAGAGGACGTCCTGGGGGTAGTGTACGAAGACGTCTGCATAGTCGCTAGTGGCGCCGCGCTGGATGGTGAGGAGCGCGGACAGAGGGGGCGGAGCAGATGTGCCGAGACAACGGAGGATGTCCTCCGCCCGCTGCCAGTAGGCAGTGACCGTCTCGGTCTCCCCCATGTGCAGGGAGTTGAACTCCCGGAGCAGACGGCTGATATCAGCATCGCTGGACAGGCGATGGGGCCTGGTGAGGACGTGCCAGGCGGCTGCAGGGTCTGGGATGGCGCCAGCCGTGACGTCGCCGAGGAAAGGCTCTAAGGCCAGGCGGGAAGCTGGAGGGGCGACTAGGACAAGGGCACGGACGGCGCGACCAGCGTCATACAACTGGTCGGCCTGGGTGGAGTCGTAAGGGAGGGTGTAGTATGCCCACAGGCCCTCACCCTGCGCCCAGATCCGGAAGCTGAGCTCCCAGCTCCGGAACTGCTCGCCGGCCTGAAGCGGCGGCGGCGGCGTCTCAAAGTCCTTCTGCCTGCGGCCGGCACCCGGAGTGGGGCCAAGGACGGAAGTGACTGTCTGCCGCTGGCGCTGAGTCTGCTGCTGTGCCAGGTAGTACGTGGCAACAGACACAGCTGGGCTGGCGTGCCCTTGAGGGATGAAGGACAGCAGCGCGCTGGTGGTGGTTTGGGAGGCGACTGGCTGCAGCGCCGCAAGCTGCTGTGTCAAGGCGGAGAGCTGTTGCTGGAGAGCAGCAAGTGGGTCAGGGGTGTTGCCAACGTTACCAGTGGGCCGCTGCTGCTGCTGCTGTTGCTGCTGTAGGGGCGGCGGCTGCTGCTGCTGCAGAGGCGGTGGCTGCTGCTGTATGGGCGGCGGCTGCTGATGCTGAAGCGGTGGCGGCTGCTACTGTAGAGGCGGCGGCTGTTGCTGCTCCAGCGGCGGTGGCTGCTGCTGTATGGGCGGCGGCTGCTGATGCTGAAGCGGTGGCGGCTGCTACTGTAGAGGCGGCGGCTGTTGCTGCTCCAGCGGCGGTGGCTGCTGCTGTATGGGCGGCAGCTGCTGTTGCAGCGGCGGTGGCGGCTGCTGCTGTAGAGGCGGTGGCTGCTGCTGCTGCAGCGGCGGTGGCTGCTGCTGTATGGGCGGCAGGTGCTGCTGCAGCGGCGGCGGCTGCTACTGTAGAGGCGGTGGCTGTTGCTGCTGCAATGGCGGCGGCGATTGGTCCTGCTGCGGCGGCGGCGGCAGTCGCTGGTCGTGCGGCGGCGGCGGGTACTGCTGCTGCAGCGACGGTGCGTGCTGCTGCTGCTGCTGGTGCAGCAGAAATCGCTGCAAGAAAGGAGGGGTAGGGGTCCCCCCATTAGAGGAGGACCCCCCCTCCCCAGGACTATCAGCCATGCCTTGGTGTCTGTGTTTTTTTTTCTGTTGTCTTTGTGTTGATGCTTCAGCAAGAGGTTAGGGAGTGCGGAGTATACCCACACCTCTAGCTTTCCCCCTTTCCCCTTTCACACTCCCCCCCTTTTTTTGTTGATGATGTCAGCAGTGACGTCAGTAGTGACGTCAGCGGTGACGTCAGCAGAGGGGTGCTGACGTCAGCAGTGGCGAATACTGGGGCCGCCGCTGCTGCTGTTGGTGCTGATGTTGCTGCAGCTGCTGCTGCTACTACTGTTGCTGCTACTGCTGCTGGTGCTGGTGCTGCTGCTGCTGCTGTTGCTGCTGCTGCTGGTGCTGCTGCTGCAGCTGCTGCTGTTGTTGCTGCTGTTGCTGTTGCTGCTGCTGCTGCTGTTGCTGCTGCTGCTGCAGTCGTTTGCTGCTGCTACTGCTGCTGCTATTGCTGCTGCATGTGCTACAGCTATTGTTGCTCATGCTGCGAGCTGTAGCAGTTACTATGGCTGCTGCTGCTGCAGCAGCGAGCTGCTGCAGATGCTGCGTGCTGCAGCAGCTGCTCACTGCAGCTGCAGGGGTGGGGGAATATTTTTTTTGTTGTCTCTTTTTTTTTCCTTGTCACAACGGGCAGCAGCCCGCTGTCTGCTGCGAGCACCGCGCTGCTGCTTGCCTAGCACCAGCAAGCTGCTGCTCGCCGGCAGCAGCGGGCTACTGCTCGCTGCTCGCTCGCTGAGAGCAGCGGGCAGCAGCAGCCGCGGCTGGCAGCTGCTGCTCACTGCTGCTGCTGCTGCTGCAGCTGGCGGCTGCTGTGGCTTGCTGTAGCAGCTGCTGCAATCCGCTGCTGCTACTGCACGCTGCTGCAACTGTTGCGTGCTACGGCTGCTGCCTGCTGCTGCTGCAGGCTGCTGTAGCCGGCTGCTGCTGCGGGCTGCTGCTGCTGCTGTACGCTGCTGCTGCTGCTGCACTGTGCTGCTACTGCTGCTGCGAGCTGCTGCTGCTGCGGGCTACTGCTGCTGCTGCTGCGAGCTACTGCTGCTGCGGGCTGCTGCGAGCTGCTGCTTCTGCCTGCTGCTGCTGGTGGTGCCAGACATTGCACCTGGGTGACGTTTCCGCGTGCGTCGTCACCCACAGACGTCAGACGCCGCCTGCCGCTCACCTCCTCGCGGCACGCGTGGAGGTCAGTGCTGCCGAAAAAATTTCGGCAGCATTTCCCCTGGCTCAGTGGCCGTGGGAAAAAAATCTGATGCCGCCACCAGGAGGGTCAATGCTGCCGGAAAAAATCCAGCAGCATTTCCCCTACACTGGCGCGTATGGGGGTCCGCGGGCGTTGTCTGGCACCTGTTCGCCAGTCTTCTACTGCTGCTGCTACGCTCTGGCTCTGATGCCAATAAAAAAACTATGCAGCAGGTTGGGGCAGTAGCGTTGTTGGTGCAAAAGGAAATGCCTAGGCCGCAGGTTGGGGCAGCAGCGTTGTTGATGCAGCGTGCGGGCTTCCACGCTCGTTGCTTAAGTCAGCTGCCCCCTCAGTCTGCTGCTCTAGGGTTTAAGTCTGGAAGCTCTGGGTTTGTTACTCAAAAATGCGCGCGCCAGTGTTAGCACCTGAAAGCAGCTGAAAAAATTGTAAGTGACTGATTAGGAATGAACAATAAACAACAATGGGACACCCCTCCAAGTTCTAGGCCCCCCCCCCAGCTCTGTAGAGCTTGTTACTTAGCTAACCAGCCAATCAGGAAATAGACCTGTTTTCTGGCAGGCAGGTTTTCTCGGTGAGCCCTACCAGACAGCCGACAGCCCAAAACCCGGGCGTCGTCTGTTTTGCCTGGAAACTGGACCATACCATAATACCGACGCTACGAACGCAGTCGTGCGGTCAGAAACAGCTAGAAAAATAGTAGCAAGGAGTTATGGCTGCCCGAACCCAGGCAATGCCTAAGAAGGTCCATGATGTCGAACAGGGCCATGCAACATGCAACAAACATCCTAGGCAGAGCATGCCGACGCAGACGCGATGGGACGCGCTGGACGCATGCAGACAGCAACTGCGGTGGCAGCGACCGCCGGCAGCACGACCGCCGAGGAGGCCTGCCGATGGAGCTGAGCACGTCGCCGGAGAGAGGAGGCTCCAACGAAATGCAAGAAGACCTCAGCGTGCGTCGGCTCCACCGAACGACACTCCATCAGCGTCGAGTCTCGCCGTCAGTCATCTGCACGCCGATGTACACAAGCCGGGAGGACACAACAGAGCACAATGAGAGATGCGCAAAAACCAACACTCCCCCATGACTCACAGGCGTAGTGCACATGGGCGGACAGATACACGGTCAACATCCAGACTCCCCCAGGGTATGCAGAGACGCAGGCAGAGATAAAGAGAGAGCCACTCAAGGACGTACGCCGACCAAACTCACAGCCTTCTTGAACGAGTCGCGCTTCAGTGCCTTGGTCACGAAGTCAGCCAACTGCCGTGCTGTCTCAACCCACACGATGCTGATGCTGCCGTCAGGCAACAATGAACGCACATAGTGATACTCAACGTTGATTTGCTTTGTGCATGTGTGATGCACGCCGTCATTGTCGGCGATGGCCATGGCACTCTCATTGTCACAATGCAACGTGATGGATGGGACTGACTGACGCAACTCGAACAGTAGACGACGCAACCACACACTCTCACACGCGCCTGATCCAAGAGCCACGTACTCAGCCTCAGCAGTGCTGCGTGCAATGCACCCCTGCTTGCCACTGCGCCAGGACACAGCCGTGCCGCCAATCAGAAAGATCCAGCCTATGCGACTCTTACCGTCCGGACTGCCGGCCCAGTCGCTATCGGTGTAACCCACTGCGACAACAGACGGTTGACGGCGGAACATGAGACCTCGCCGAGGAGTCGAGACGACATAGCGCAGTACTCGAATCGCGGCCTTGTGGTGGAGGTGACGCGGCTCCTGAGAAAACTAGGCCAGAAGGTTGACGGCGAACGCGATGTCTGGAGGCGTCGTCGTCGCCAGGAACATCAATGACCCGATGACTCGCAGGCACGTGGTCACGTCAACTGGCTCCCCCACAACAGCTGGGTCAGGACTCTTCAGCTTCACCTGACCATCGGGCGACATGGGTGAGGATGCGCTCGGCACGAGTGGCAGGTCCTCGGCGAAGCGAGTAGACAGAGTCTGCACATAAGCAGCCTGATGGACATGGAGGATGCCCTGGGAGCACTCATGCTCGAGCTCCATGCCCAGGAAGACTCGGGCAGACCCGAGATCCTTCATCTGGTAGGTGGCGTGCAGCAGGTCCTTGACGCGCTGGATGGCGGCCGTGTCTGGCGACGCAATGAGGAGGTCTTCAACGTACACCAGAATAGCAGCAAAGTTCTGGCCTCGCGGACTGACAAACAGTGCAGGGTCCACGGTGCTGCGCAGGAGCCCACCACGAAGGAGCGTGCTGCTGATCTCCTGGTTCCAGCACGGAGGCGACTGCTTCAGGCCATAGAGGGCCTTACGCAGGCACCACACTCTCCCGGTGCCATCGTCGAAGCCTGGTGGTTGCACCATGTAAAGCTCCTCACCCTCCAGTGAACCATGGAGAAAAGCGTTGCTCACATCCATCTGATGCAGCTCCCACCCATGCTGGGCGACCAGGCTGAAGAGCGCCCGGCTGGTGGAGAACCGGCCAACTGGGGCAAAGATCTGGTCATAGTCGACCACAGGGACCTGGGCAAACCCCTTTGCAGTGAGGCGGGCCTTGTACTTGTCCAAGGACCCGTCGGGTTTCCACTTGCGCCGAAAGACCCACTTGGCGCCGATGGCCTTCCGACCTGGAGGAAGGTCGACGAGGTCGTACACGTGGTGCTGTCGGATAGCAGCGAGCTCATCGGCGTAGGCAGCGTCCAAGTGTGCGGCCTTAGGAGAGGCTCGTGCCTCGCGCAAGGTGGCTGGGTCCTCCGGGCGTGCTATGGAGCGTACTGAGAGAGCGTGTGCCTCTCGCGCCCCAGGTGGGATGCGCGCAAGGGCAGCCACGACAGCGTGCCGATGCTCGTGATGGAGCATGGCGTAGCCCAATGCGGAGCCCGGGTGCAGATTTGCAATGATGGCCGAGGTGGTCAGGCCCAGGGCCTTGGTGCTAGGGTCCCCACTCACGACCGTGGAGGAGGCACGTGGAGCCACGGGGGGTCGAGGTGCTACCGAGCGCGGTGCGACGGTCTGCACGCTCACCGACGACCTGGGTCGGAGGCTGCCGCCGGGGCCACGTGTGTAGCGTGGCAAGGCGTGCGACGGCGCTGAGTCTGATGGGCCAGTGGAGGCGACAGGGGCTGTCGACTCGGAGAGATCAGCGGACACGACTGGGGCAGCAGGTCCGGAGGGACCAGCAGACGCGATTGGGACAGCTAGCCCAGAGGGACCAACGGACGCGGCTGGGACAGCTGGCCCGGAGGGACCAGCGGACGCGGCTGGGGCAGCTGGCCTGGAGGGACCAGCGGACGCGACTGGGGAAGCTGGCCCGGGGGGACCAGTAGACGCGACTGGGGAAGCTGGCCCGGAGGGACCAGCGGACGCGACTGGGGAAGCTGGCCCGGAGGGACCAGCGGACGCGACTGGGGAAGCTGGCCCGGGGGGACCAGTAGACGCGACTGGGGAAGCTGGCCCGGAGGGACCAGCGGACGCGACTGGGGAAGCTGGCCCGGAGGGACCAGCGGACGCGACTGGGGAAGCTGGCCCGAAGGGACCAGCGGAGGCGACTGGGGCAGCTGGCCCGGAGGGACCAGCGGACGCGACTGGGGCAGCTGGCCCGGAGGGGCCAGCGGACGCGACTGGGGTAGCTGGCCCGGAGGGACCAGCGGATGCGACTGGGGAGGCTGGCCCGGAGGGACCAGCGGACGCGACTGGGGCAGCTGGCCCGGAGGGACTGAAGAATGTGTCACCCGGACGCGGTAGGACGGAGGACGGACTCACCACTCCCCCACGCGATGGGATAGACACAGACGAGCCGGAGCGAATGAGGTTGCAAGGAAACAGATCCTCGAAGAAGAGGGCATCCCGGGACTCGATGATGCAGTGTCGGGAGGGGTCCCAGAAGTGCCAGGCCTTGGACTGACGAGAGACACCGAGGAAGGTGCAGGGACGGCCGTGGGGGGCGAGCTTGCCGCCCTGCTGCGAGGCGGGCAGCCAGACAATGGCAACACAACCCCAGACGCAAGCGGGGCGGAGGTTAGCGCGCTGACTGCACCAATGCTGTTACGGCGTGGACTGACGGGGAAGGGGACCGTAGGGAATCCGGTTCCAGACCCAGGTCATGTAGGCCATGGCTTCAAAGTAGAAGCCCTCGGAGAGGCCGGACTCGACACGCATGGTGCGGACGACGTCAGCCATGGTCCGGTTCCACCTTCGGAGACACCGTTCTGTGCGAGTGTGTAGCGCGCCGATGTCTCGTGGTGGATTCCGCGGGAGGCGAGGAAAGTCGTGGCCTCACCCATGTACTCGCCACCGCGATCGGAGCGAAAGCGGCGAAGGGAGCGGCCACACGCGCGCTCTGCGAGGACAAGCCATTCCTGGATGGCCCGGGCGACATCGCTCTTCTGCCTAAGGCAGAAGACCCAGCGATAGCGAGAATAGTCATCCGTGAGGGTGAGGACATAGCGGCCACGCTCGGCGACCGACTCGGTGGGGAGAGGGCCCATGACATCCGAATGGACAAGGTCGAGAGGGGCGGATGCACGGGAGGCAGACAAGGGGTACGTGGACCGGTGCATCTTCCGCTGAGCGTAGTCAATGCACTCAGTGGGGCACGGGAGAGGGAAAGTCTCTGGGTCAAGGCCCGAGGCAGGTCGCGTGCGAAGCATGCTGTCTACAGCGGCAGAGTGGACGTGGCAGAGGCGGCGGTGCAAGAGGCGGGTGTGCTAAGGAGAAAGCGTACTGGTGACGAGCACATGGCCTGTGGCGGCCAACGAGGAGGAGACGGGAGGAGAAGAGGAGAGACGAGGAACATGCCACAGGTTGCCACGGGCGGTGGCGTGCAAGACGACAAGACCAGACGGACGCAACGACACAGTGCCAACACCACGCGAGTCTACAACATCCATGCTCATGCGGTCAAGGGCAGTCACGGACAGGAGGCTGAGCTCGAGACCAAGGACGAAGAGGACATCGGTCAGAAAGACGTCACCGGCAGGACCACGAAAACGAACGACGCCAACACCACGGACAGGTAACACCTGTTCGGAGCCCGTCCGGACACCGGAGACATCGCCGACAGGACCGAGCATACTTAAGGCCTCACGAGAGGCCGTCATGTGATGCGTGGCCCCGGAGTCGATGATCCAGGTCTCAGCAGGGTCCTGGACCGGGGTCGCTAGATCGCTAACGGTCACATGGCAGCAGGCGAGGGACGTAGACGCGGTGGACGGAGGCGCGAAACGGGACTGCCAATCGTCAAGCCAAGCAACATCATCAAGAAGAGGGGCGGAGGAGGCCACGGGCGATGACGAGGCAGACGAGGAAACGGGACACGACCGTAGCTCAGTCTCAGTCATGCAGGGCTGGGCAGGAGAGCAGGAGGTGATGCAACTCGCACTTCCCTGGGGAGGAGAGCGAGGCAGGCCGAGCTGGAGCGCGATGAACTGCTCCAGCTGGCGCGCACGGGAGGAGGGCCCGGGATTGTAGACGGAGTGTGGAGTGACGGCGCCGGAGCTCGGGTAGTAGGAGGACTGCGTCGGTGAAGGGAGCGGAGGCGCCGATGGCTACGGGTAGTACTGCTTCGTCGCGGGTGTTTGCGGGACAGGCGGAGCTGCCGGAGTGGCAGAGCCGCTGGACGAGGTCAAAGTGGATGGGCCAGCAGCGGCGACGGCGGCAGAGGCGAGGCGGCGCTCCCGCTGGCGCCGCATGGTAGCCATGACGCGCGCCTCGTCCGTCGGGAGAGGGCACGTGTACCACCCGTGCCCGGGCTGACCACAGTTATGGCAGACCGAGCCACCACCGCTGGACCCGGTCGACGACTGCTGCTGCTGCTGCTGCGGCTGACCCTTGCGTCTCTTGTTCCGGCTCTTCTTCTTCTTCCCCGATGACGATGAGGTAGCTGCGGCGAGGGAGGCGACGGCCACGGAGGCAACGGCAGGGGAGGCGACAGTAGGGGAGGCGACGGCAGGGGATGCAAGCGCCTCCGTGCGATGGAGCTAGGACTCTTGCCGAGCTTTCTCAATGCGGAGGAAGAGCTCGTATGCCCTGGGCATGAGGGTGTCCTGGGTCGCCATGGTGGAGAGGACGTCCTGGGGGTAGTGTACGAAGACGTCTGCGTAGTTGCTAGTGGCGCCGCGCTTGATGGTGAGGAGTGCGGACAGAGGGGGCGGAGCAGATGTGTCGAGACGACGGAGGATGTCCTCCGCCCGCAGCCAGTAGGCAGTGACCGTCTCGGTCTCCCCCATGTGCGGGAAGTTGAACTCCCGGAGCAGACGGCTGATCTCAGCGTCACTGGACAGGCGATGGGGCATGGTGAGGACGTGCCAGGCGGCTACAGGGTCTGGGATGGCGCCAACCGTGACGTCGCCGAGGAAAGGCTCTAAGGCCAGGCGGGAAGCTGGAGGGGCGTCTGGGACAAAGGCACGGACGGCACGACCAGCGTCATACAACTGGTCGGCCTGGGTGGAGTCGTAAGGGAGGGTGTAGTATGCCCACAGTGTCACTCCGCACTTGGCCACGGTCTAGAGTAAACGGCGCCGACAGGCAAACCGCCGACCGCCCTTGGTATTTCAACCACGGTAGAGATCACCCACGAAGTGGTGTTTCCACACTGAAAGGTTCACTTAGCTTGTCCCAACTGTGGCCGGAGAGTGTTCCAAACTCTCATCCAACTTGCAATGCTACACACCAAAGTGTGCACTTGCACTTGTTCTTTACCCTCTTTCTTGGTGGCCAACAAGGGATTAGTTTTCTCCCAAGTCTCAAGAGTAAGAGATGATATTTATCACATGCAAATGGCAGGCCTTATATAGTCTCTGGTCAGTGCTCCCAGTGGCTCCTTGGAGGGGCCTCCCCCCCAAGGCCACCCTAGACAGTGTCATCAGCTTTGATGACATGGCACCCTCTGTGACCGCCAAGTGGCGCTTGATCCACCTTGGACCTTAGAAGCTTCTAGGAAGCTTCCTTGGCCCTTTTTAGTCACAAAGAAAATTTGGTCCTAACGGGATTTGACCCCGGACCTCTCGCTTGCGAGGCGGCGCCTTCACCAACTAGGTTGTACGAAGTTATCCTAAGGAGCATGCACCAGGTAGACTACCAAGAGTAGACCAAGGGGACTTGCTCCACAAGGATGAGAAGTGCATGCCTTGTCTCTCTTAGCCTCTCTTCGTGTCGCTGGGGGACTTGCGCTACAAGCGCAGTGCATACCCAGTCTAAATCTTCCGTTGATTGGACCAGGGGCATACACAGAACATAACAAACTCTCCCTTGCACCTGCGTCCATCTGCGGCTAGATTCCTACTGCGGCCATGGGCCCAGCGATTTCGGCCACCTGTGAAGTAGGCCGCCCGTTCAGCCCTCGTCTGCTGCGCTCACCATCCCGATGCCCCGTGCCCCTTCCATGTGCGGGTCACTGTCCAGCGGCTTCGTCAGGAAGTCCGCGAGCATCTGCTTGGTCCCGATGTACAGCAGATCCACCACTCACTTGGCAACGAGGTCGCGCGTGTAGTGATAGCGGATGTCAATGTGCTTGGTCCGCCTGGAGAGGGTGTCCTTGAATGCGATGTCCATCGCGCTCTGGTTGTCGACGTGGACGACTGTCGCCTCCTTCTGTGGTGCGTGCATCTCAGGGAGCAAGCTGCGTAGCCACTGCGTCTCCTTGCACACCTGAGACAGCGCCACGTACTCACCTTCTGCAGTTGAGATGGAGACACAATCCTACTTGCGGCTGGCCCACGACACAGCGCCGCCGTTCACAAGGCACACAAAGCCCGAGGTGGACTTCCTATCATCCACGTTGCCTCCAAAATCTGCGTCGGTGTAGCACTTGAGGCGCAAAGGGTCTGTTCCTTGAAGGCCGCCGTACCGCAGCCCCATGTGCCGTGTCTTGTTGAGATAGAGCAAAATGCGCTTCACGGCCTGCCATTGGAGTGGCCCAGGGTTGGCCACGAACCGACTGACTAGCCCCACAGCAAAGGAGATGTCCGGTCGCGTGCCAACCATGGCATACATGATGCTGCCCACCGCAGACTGGTACGGCACATCCTGCATTTCGCGGCGCTCGGCTTCCGTGCTGGGGGAGTGGGTGGAGGTGAGATTGCACTTCGTGGGGAGAGGAGTACTGAGGGGTTTGGCGTCTTCCATGCCATAGCGCCGAAGCACCTCTGATATGTACTTCGTCTGGTTGAGCTTGATGGTACCTGCAGCTCGGTTGCGATGTATAGAGATGCCCAAGTAGTACTCGAGCTCGCCCATGTCCTTCATCTAAAACCGCCCTTGCAGCTTCTCCTTGAGGGCCTTGAGGGCCTTCATGGAGGTGGAGGCCAGAATCAGGTCATCCACGTACAGCGCTACCAGCAACAGCCCCTGGTCATCCGCACGCACATACACACTGGGGTCGTTGTGGCAGTGCGAGAAGCCAAGGCCAGCCATGAAGCTGTCCATCTCCTTGTACCAGATCCTTGGGGCCTATTTCAGCCCGTAGAGCACCTTGATGAGGCGACACACCTGCCCGGGTTTTGCCTTGACACCCTCGGGCACCTCCATTAGTATTTCCTTGTCAAGCTTGCCGTAGAGGAAGGCGGTCTTGACGTCCATCTGGTGGATTTCCATGTTGCGCGCCGCAGCCACAGCCNCCGCACGCACATACACACTGGGGTCGTTGTGGCAGTGCGAGAAGCCAAGGCCAGCCATGAAGCTGTCCATCTCCTTGTACCAGATCCTTGGGGCCTGTTTCAGCCCGTAGAGCGCCTTGATGAGGCGACACACCTGCCCGGGTTTTGCCTTGACACCCTCGGGCACCTCCATTAGTATCTCCTTGTCAAGCTTCCCGTAGAGGAAGGCGGTCTTGACGTCCATCTGGTGGATTTCCATGTTGCGCGCCGCAGCCACAGCTAGCAAGGTGCGGATGGAGGGGAAGGACGCGACAGGATAGTAGGTCTCGTCGTACTCAGACCCTGCTCTCTGCGAGAACCCCTTCGCGACGATCCTTGCTTTGTACTTGTCGATGCTGTTGTCTTGCTTGCGTTTGACACGTAAGACCCACTTCACGCCCACCACGTGTGCGTTTGGTGGTCTGTCCACCAGTACCCACGTTCCGTTCTCCTCGATGGAGGCGAGCTCGCTCCCCATCGCCTCCTTCCACTTAGCGGCGTCCGGCCGCGAGAGAGCCTCGGCGATGGTAGCCGGCTCTCCCTGCGCAAGGCACGACCAGCTCAGGCCAGTCCACTCGGCCTTCCCTCCGTCGTAGTGCTTTGCAGGCTTTGCTTGGCGCTCACTGCGTCGCAATGGTGCTGGTGCTGGCTGCTCGTGCTGCTGCTGCTGCTGTGCTTCCCCAGGAGGGGTCGCTGGAAGGGAAGAGCCACTAGCCTCCGAGGAGGCCTTGGATGTCTCCGACGCGGTGTCGAATGTCAACTCCGCTTCAGCCTGAGCGGATGCTCCCCCTGAATTGGCAGCCTTGCTGTCTACGGCCACTGGCATCTCACGCCAGTTAGGCGGGGGTGTGTCACCCGCCTCCAGCAGCACGATCCACTCTCCCTGTTTTGGAGAGTTCTCTGGGTCCAGCATTTCTCCCTTGTTGTGTGACTCTTCCTGGAAGGTCACATCTCTGGAGGTGATGACTCTCCCTGCTGCCTGGTCCCACAGCCTGTACGCCTTGTACGCGGCCTCGTAGCCCATCATCACGCACTTGCGCGCACGTGCATCCAACTTCCCTGCTCCTTGCCCGTCCTGGACTTTGGCCCAAGCCGTGCAGCCAAATGCCTTTAGGTGAGATGCATCCGGCTTCTTTCCCGACCATGCCTCCTGCGGCGTCATGCGTTCTGCACTTTGCTCCTTTTCTGTCCCCTTGCTGCGTAGTGCTGCAGTAGGCATGAGGTTGATGAGGTAGCATGCAGTGCGCGCTGCTTCTGCCCAGAAGCGAGGAGGGAGCTTTGAGTCGAACAGCATGGTTCGCGTCATGGCCAGAATGGTCTGGTTCATGCGCTCGGCCACGCCATTGCTCTGCGGTGTGTAGGGGGTAGTAGGTTGGTGGACAATGCCGTGTGCCCGAAGCCACGGCTTGCACCCCTCGTACTCTCCGCCGTTGTCGCTCCGCAGGGCCTTCACCTTCCGCCCGGTTTGTCGCTCCACCATGGCGACAAACTCTTGCAGGCGCTCCAGCACCTCTCCCTTTGTTTTGAGGAAGTACACCCACACCTTCCGAGATTAATCATCGATGAAGGTGAGGAGGTACTTGGAGCCGCCGTTGGACGTGGTGCGCATGGGGCCACACACGTCGCTATGGACAAGGTCGAGTATGCCCTCTGCTCTGCGACCGTTTTTGGAGAAGCGTTTCCGCTTTGTCTTCCCTTGTAGGCAAGCCTCACATCCAGTGTTGCATCCACCCTTCAGCTCACACCCCTCCAGCCCGTGTACAAGCTTCTGCTCCTGCATAACCTGCAGGGTACTGTCGGCCACGTGCCCAAGGCGTCTGTGCCACAGCTTTGCAGTTGCTGCTCCCGCGCCTTTAGCCGCCACAGCAGGCGGCATGGATGGTGTCTTGGCGTTCGACGATGGTGCAGCTTCCGCTACTGCCTCTGCCGCCCCAGCGTGCCCTTCCGTGCTCTTTTTCTACAGAACGTAGAGCCCATCCGTTCGTGGCACCTTGGCGACAAGGTCTGACGCAGCGTTGGTAATCGTCACGTCCTCGTTCTTGAGGATGACGGGTTCCTTTTGTGTGAACACCACCGTCATCGCGTGATCCGTAATCCGCGAGACGGAGAGGAGGTTCGCGGCGAAAGTTGGCATGTAGACAACGTTCTGCAGCCGCAACACCTTGTCGGCTCTGTTGAGCCGCGTGTGCACGACCTTCTCTCCCTCACCAGCCGCGTACTCGATGCCGCCGTTGGCGCACCGGAACTTGGCCGTGGACGGTGTGAGGGACGAGAAGCCACATGCCTCGCGAGAGGTGTGGTAGTCCGTGCCACTGTCGAGCCCGAAGGCTCCCGGCCGCAGCAGCGCAGAGCCCTTGGGAGGGGCCTTGCTCTCGGCGATCATGCTCGTGGACGTCGAGTCCACCTTCTTAATCACGTTGCTGCTCCCACCACCGCCTCCTTCCTTCTTTGGTGCGCGACACTCCCGCGCCCAATGCCCCGCCTTGCCATAATTGTGGCATTTGCCCTTCTTCTTGTTGCTCTTCCCGCCGCCACTGCCTCTGCTGTTGCCATGAGAGGAGGTGCCTCCCGAGCCACTCACGTACGCGGCGTTGTTGATGACGCCGTTGTTGCGCCGCATGGCCTCGTTCCGGACAAACTCGGAGACACGAGGGTACGTGAACTCCGACTCCTCCCAACCACCCAAGGTGGTGATCATGGGACCCCAGTTTGGCGGCAAAGCCATGAGGAGAATCATGGCCTGCATCTGTTGGTCGAGCTGCCAGGACATGGCGCAGGCTTCTTGAAGCAGTCCTTCGAACTGCTGGAGGAAGTCCGAGATGGATTCCCCTTCGCCCACCCGCTGCCCGATGAGGCGCTACAAGATGAAGAGTCGATTGGCGAGGGAAGTTGACTGGTACACGTTCGTCAGCTTGGTATAAGCCTCAGCTGCCGTCGTGCACCCCTCGATGTGGGAGATTAGGAAGGGGCTTATGGACGTGACGAGGAGTGCGAGAGCGATGTCATTCCGCTCTTGCCACCCTGCGTATTCCACGCTTGTCTCGTCCTCCGGTGCTACCTCCGTCCCTTTTAGCATGTTGAGGTACCCGTGCACGCGCATCACCACCTCAAACTGTCATTTCCACGTGCTGAAGGCTTTGCCATCGAAGCGTGCGATGGCGTTGGCCGCACCCAACTCGGCGGGCCGTGAGGTGACTGGAACGATCTCTTGACCCCCCGGCATGATTGCGCTGTGGTCAAGGATGCTCACTTAGTCTCTGCTGTTCTGCTTCGTTGAGGCCGATGTAGGCTAATGAGGCTGATGACTGCTACAGATTTTCAAGGTGCAGTCCGTTGCATACCCCTCCAGCCGATGGTCTCTTAGCTATTGTGGAGGAAGTGCTCCCACAGACACGGGGTCGTACCCACAAGGGTAGAGCGTAACCCGCTTAGGACTCGAGGGTCACACCAACAATGGCAGAGCGTATCCTTGTTCCTTGTCCGTGGAGAGCAAAAGTGGACCATGGGTCCAACCCGCGTCTGGTCTCTCACAATGCGTACCTTGGTCCAAGTGGACCGACGATGAAGCAGATGGAGCAGTGGTGTCTTGTCTGCTGCGGAGGTACCTGTCACGTGAACTGAGCGGAGGTACAAAGAACCAAGTCTCCCGATCAGTGTGGGCCCATAACCCTTTGTCACTCCGCACTTGGCCACGGTCTAGAGTAAACGGCGCCGACAGGCAAACCGCCGACCGCCCTTGGTATTTCAACCAAGGTAGAGATCACCCACGGAGTGGTGTTTCCACACTGAAAGGTTCACTTAGCTTGTCCCAACCGTGGCCGGAGAGTGTTCCAAACTCTCACCCAACTGGCAATGCTACACACCAAAGTGTGCACTTGCACTTGTTCTTTACCCTCTTTCTTGGTGGCCAACAAGGGATTAGTTTTCTCCCAAGTGTCAAGAGTAAGAGATGATATATAATCACATGCAAATGACAGGCCTTATATAGTCTCTGGTCAGTGCTCCCAGTGGCTCCTTGGAGGG
>SZWC01000147.1:565360-585469 GCA_023375785.1 Penium margaritaceum | reverse complement strand
ATACCTGGTATTCCCAAACCATTGTCTCACCCTCTGACCATTTGTGACTCGTATTATGAGTTGTCAATGTTGACCACACACAGCGGATTTCTTTGGTCAAAGGCAGTACATCTGCTTACTTTGTTCGGTCATTGTGCATGGTAGCCACACCGTGCTACTACTGATTCAAGGTCGTTGTATGTGCTAGTTGAGAACTGATATTCCCATAGCATTGTTTCCCCCTCTGACCGTTTGTGACTTGTGTTATGGTTGGTCAACGTTGACCACCCCTACTGAAATTCTTTGGTCATGGTTCGTGAAATATGCCTCGTTTGGTTGTTCGGTGTGCATAGTAGCCACATCGTGCCACTACGTATTGAAGTTCTTTGTTCTTTCTAGTCGATATATAGGGTTCCCAAACCATTGTCTCTCCCTTTGACCATTTGTGACTCGTGTTATTAGTTGACAATGTTGACCACACATAGTGGACTTCTTCGGTCATAGTCAGTGAGGTATGCATCCTTTGGCTGGTCACTGTGCATGCTAGCCACACCGTGCCACTACCTGTTGAAGGTATTTGTACTTTCTAGTTGATATCTAGTGTTTCCAGCGCATTGTTTCCCAATCTGACCATCTATGACTCGTGTTATGAGTTTTCAATGTTGACCACACACTGTGAAATTATTTTGGTCATGGTCGGTGACATATGCCTACTTTGGTTGGTCATCGTGCATAGTATCCACAACTTGCCACAACTTATTCAAGGTCCTTGTGCTTGCTAGTTGATACCTGGTATTCCCAAACCATTGTTTTCCCCTGTGACCATTTGTGACTCATATTATGAGTTGTCAACGTTGACCACATGAAGTGAACTTCCTTGGTCATGGTCAGTGACATATGCCTCGTTTGGTTGTTCGGTGTGCATAGTAGCCACATCGTGCCACTACGTATTGAAGTTCTTCGTTCTTTCTAGTCGATATATAGGGTTCCCAAACCATTGTCTCTCCCTTTGACCATTTGTGACTCGTGTTATGAGTTGTCAAAGTTTACCACGTATGGTGACATTCTTTGATCATGTTCGGTGACATATGCCTACTTTGGTTGGTCATCGTGCATAGTATCCACAACTTGCCACAACTTATTCAAGGTCCTTGTGCTTGCTAGTTGATACCTGGTATTCCCAAACCATTGTTTTCCCCTGTGACCATTTGTGACTCATATTATGAGTTGTCAACGTTGACCACATGAAGTGAACTTCCTTGGTCATGGTCAGTGACATATGCCTCGTTTGGTTGTTCGGTGTGCATAGTAGCCACACCGTGCCACTTCGAATTGAAGCTATTTGTTCTCACTCGTCGATACATAGGGTCCGCAAACCATTGTCCCTCCCTCTGACCATTTGTGACTCCTATTCTGAGTTGTCAACGTTGACCACATGAAGTGAAATTCCTTCGTCATGGTCAGTGACATATTCATACTTTGGTTGGTCACTGTGCATTGTAGCCACACTGTGTCACTACATATTGAAGGTGTTTGTACTTGCTAGTAGATAACTAGTATTTAGAAACCATTATCTTCCACTCTGACCATTTGTGACTCGTGTTATGAGTTGTCAAAGTTTACAACACACGGTGACATTCTTTGGTCATTGTCAGTGACATATGCCTACTTTGGTTGGTTATCGTGCATGGTATCCACACTGTGCCACAACTTATTGAAGGTCCTTGTGCTTGCTAGTTGATACCTGGTGTTCCCAAACCATTGTCTCCCCCTCTGACCATTTGTGACTCCTATTCTGAGTTGTCAACGTTGACCACACACAGCGGATTTCTTTGGTCAAAGGCAGGACATATGCCTACTTTGGTTGGTCATTTTGCATGGTAGCCACACCGTGCTTGTTCTGATTGAAGGCCGCTCTAATTGCTAGTTGAGAATTGATATTCCCAGACCATTGTTTCCCCCTCTGACCGTTTGTGACTCGTGTTATGGTTGGTGAACGTTGACCACCCATATTGAAATTCTCTGGTCATGGTCATTGACATATGCCTAGTTTGGTTGTTTGGTGTGCATAGTAGCCACACCGTGCCACTACGTATTGAAGTTCTTTTTCCTTTCTAGTCGATACATAGGGTTCCCAAACCATTGTCTCTCCCTCTGACCATTTGTGACTCGTGTTATGAGTTATCAATGTTGACCATAAATGTTGGACTTCTATGGTCATAGTCAGTGACGTATGCATCATTTGGTTGGTCACTGTGCATGCTAGCCACACCGTGCCACTACTTGTTGAAGGTCTTTCTACTTGCTAGTTGATAGCTTGTGTTCCCAACCCATTGTTTCCCCCCCTGACCATTTCTGACTCGTGTTATGAGTTTGCAACGTTGACCAAACACTGTGAAATTTGTTTGGTCATGGTTAGTGGCATATGCCTACTTTGGGTTTTCACTGTACATGGTTACCACGCCGTGTCACTATGTATTGAAGGTCTTTGTGCTTTCTAGTTAATAGCTAGTGTTCCCAAACCATTATTACCCCCCTTTGACTATCTGTGACTCGTGTTGTGAGTTGTCAACGTTGACCACATGAAGTGAAATTCGTCGGTCATGGTTAGTACCATATGCATACGTTGGTTGGTCACTGTCCATGGTAGCCAGACTGTGCCAGTACATTTTGAAGGTATTTGTACTTGCTACTCGATAACTAGTATTCACAAACCATTGTCTTCTACTCTGACCACTTGTGACTCGTGTTATGAGTTGTCAAAGTTTACCACACTTAGTGACATTATTTGGTCATGGTCAGTGACATATGCCTACTTTGGTTGGTCATCGTGCATGGTATCCACACCGGGCCACTACTTATTGAAGGTCCTTGTGCTTGCTAGTTGATACCTTGTGTTCCCAAACCATTGTCTCACCCTCTGACCATTTGTGACTCGTATTATGAGTTGTCAACGTTGACCACATTCAGCGGATTTCTTTGGTCAAAGGCAGTATATATGCCTACTTTGGTCGGTCTTTGTGCGTGGTAGCCACACCGTGCTACTACTGATTGAAGGTCGTTGTACTTGCTAGTTGAGAACTGATATTCCCATAGTATTGTTTCCGCCTCTGACCGTTTATGACTCGTGATGTGGTTGGTCAACGTTGACCACCCATATTGAAATTCTTTGGTCATGGTCAGTGACATATGCCTTGTTTGGTTGTTCGGTGTGCATAGTAGCCACACCGTGCCACTACGTATTGAGGTTCTTTGTTCTTTCTAGTCGATACGTAGGGTTCCCAAACCATTTTTGACTCGTGTTATTAGTTGTCAATGTTGACCACACATAGTGGACTTCTTCGGTCATAGTCAGTAGGGTATGCATCCTTTGGCTGGTCACTGTGCACGCTAGCCACACCGTGCCACTACTTGTTGAAGGTCTTTGTACTTTCTAGTTGATAACTAGTGTTTCCAACCCATTGTTTCCCCCTCTGACCATTTGTGACTCGTGTTATGAGTCTTCAATGTTGACCACACGCTGTGAAATTCTTTTGGTCATGGTCGGTGACATATGCCTACTTTGGTTGGTCAGTCTACATGGTTACCACGATGTATCACTACGTATTGAGTGTCTTTGTGCAGTCTAGTTGATAGCTAGTTTTCCCCAACCATTGTTACCCCCTCTGACCATCTATGACCTGTGTTGTGAGTTGTCAATGTTGACCACATGAAGTGATATTGCTTGGTCATGGTCAGTGACATATTCATACTTTGGTTGGTCACTGTGCATTGTAGCCACACTGTGCCACTACATATTGAAGGTATTTGTACTTGGTAGTAGATAACTAGTATTTAGAAACCATTATCGTCCACTCTGACCATTTGTGACTCGTGTTATGAGTTGTCAGAGTTTAGCACACATGGTGAAATTCCTTGGTCATGGTCAGTGACATATGCCTACTTTGGTTGGTCCTCGTGCATGGTATCGACACCGTGCCACAACTTATTGTAGGTCCTCCTGCTTGCTAGTTGATACTTGGTGTTCCCAAACCATTGTTTTCCCCTGTGACCATTTGTGACTCGTATTATGAGTTCTCAACGTTGACCACAAACAGCGGATTTCTTTGGTCAAAGGCAGTACATATGCCTACTTTGGTCGGTCATTGTGCATGGTAGCCACACCGTGCTACTACTCATTGAAGATCGTTGTAATTGCTAGTTGAGAACTGATATTCCCAGACCATTGTTCCCCCCTCTGACCGTTTGTGACTCATGTTATGGTTGGTAAACGTTGACCACCCATATTGAAATTCTTTGGTCATGGTCAGTGACATATGCCTAGTTTGGGTGTTTGGTGTGCATAGCAGCCACACCGTGCCACTATGTATTGAAGTTATTTTTCCTTCCTAGTCGATACATAGGGTTCGCAAACCATTTTTGCTCCCTCTGACTATTTGTGACTCGTGTTACGAGTTGTCAATGTTGACCATACACGGTGGACTTTTACGGTCATAGTCAGTGACGTATGCATCCTTTGGGTGGTCACTGTGCACGCTAGCCACACCGTGCCACTACTTGTTGAAGTTCTTTCTACTTGCTAGTTGATAACTAGTGTTCCCAACCCATTGTTTCCCCCTCTGACCATTTGTGACTCGTGTTATGAGTTTTCAACGTAGACCAAACACTGTGAAATTTGTTTGGTCATGGTTTGTGACATACGCCTACTTTGGGGTTTCACTGTACATGGTTACCACGCCGTGTCACTATGTATTGAAGGTCTTTGTGCTTTCTAGTTGATAGCTAGTGTTCCCAAAACATTGGTATCCCCCTTTGAATATCTTTGACTCATGTTGTGAGTTGTCAACGTTGACCACCCATATTGAAATTCTTTGGTCATGGTCAGTGACGTATGCCTACTTTGGTTGGTCATCGTGCATGGTATCCACACCGTGCCACTACTTATTGGAGGTCCTTGTGCTTGCTAGTTGGTACCTGGTGTTCCCAAACCACTGTCTCACCCTCTGACCATTTGTGACTCGTATTATGGGTTGTCAATGTTGACTACACACAGCGGATTTATTTGGTCAAAGGCAGTACATATGCCTAATTTGGTCGGTCATTGTGCATGGTACCCACACCGTGCTACTACTGATTGAAGGTCGATGTACTTGCTAGTTGATAACTGATATTCCCTTAGCATTGTTTCCCCATCTGACAGTTTGTGACTCGTGTTATGGTTGGTCAACGTTGACCACCCATATTGAAATTCTTTGGTCATGGTCAGTGACATATGCCTCGTTTGGGTGTTTGGTGTGCATAGTAGCCACACTGTGCCACAACGTATTGAAGTTGTTTTTCCTTTCTAGTCGATACATAAGGTTCCCAAACCATTGTCTCTCCCTCTGACCATTTTTAACTCGTGTTATTAGTTGTCAATGTTGACCACACATAGTGGACTTCTTCGGTCATATTCAGTGAGGTATGCATCCGTTGGTTGGTCACTGTGCACGCTAGCCACACTGTGCTACTACTTGTTGATGGTATTTGTACTTTCTAGTTGATAACTAGTATTTCCAACCCATTGTTTCCCCCTCTGACCATTTTTGACTTGTGTTATGAGTTTGCAATGTTGACCACACACTGTGAAATTCGTTTGGTCATGGTTGGTGACATATGCCTACTTTGGTGGGTCATTCTACATGGTTACCACGATGTATCACTACTTATTGAATTTCTTTGTGCTGTCTAGTTGATAGCTAGACTTCCCAAACCATTGTTACCCCCTCTGAGTACCTATGACCCGTGTTGTGAGTTGTCAACATTGACCACATGAAGTGAAATTCCTTGGTCATGGTCAGTGACATGTTCATATTTAGGTTGGTCACTGTGCATTGTAGCCACACTGTTCCACTACATATTGAAGGTATTAGTACTTGTAGTAGATAACTAGTATTTAGAAACCCTTGTCTTCCACTCTGGCCATTTGTGACTCGTGTTATGATTTGCCAAAGTTTACCACACATGGTATCCACACCGTGCCACAACTTACCGAAGGTCCTTGTGCTTGCTAGTTGATACCTGGTGTTCCCAAACCATTGTCGCCCCCTCTGACCATTTCTGACTCCTATTATGAGTTGTCAACATCGACCACACACAGCGGATTTCTTTGGTCAAAGGCAGTACATAGGCCTACTTTGGTCGGTCATTGTGCATGGTAGCCACACCATGCTTCTACTAATTGAAGGCCGCTCTAATTGCTAGTTGACAACTGATATTCCCATACCATTGTTTCACCCTCTGACCATTTGTGACTCGTGTTATGGTTGGTGAACGTTGACCACCCATATTGAAATTCTCTGGTCATGGTCAGTGACATATGCCTAGTTTGGTTCTTTGGTGTGCATATTAGCCACACCGTGCCACTATGTATTGACATTCTTTGTCCTTTCTAGTCGATACATAGGGTTCCCAAACCATTGTCTCTCCCTCTGACCATTTGTTACTCGTGTTTTGACTTGTCAATGTTGACAACACATGATGGACTTCTTCGGTCAACGTCAGTGACGTATGCATCCTTTGGATGGTCGCTGTGCACGCTAACCACACCGTGCCACTACTTGGTTGAAGGTCTTTCTACTTGCTAGTTGAAAACTAGTGTTCCCAACCCATTGTTTCCCTCTCAGACCATGTGTGACTCGTGTTAAGATTTTTCAACGTTAACCACACACTGTGAAATTCTTTTGGTCATGGTTAGTGACATATGCCTACTTTGGTTTGTCACTGAAAGTGGTTAACTTGCCGTGTCACTATGTATTGACGGTCTTTGTGCTTTCTAGTTGATAGCTTGTCCTCCAAAACCATTATTACCCCTCGGACTATCTGTGTCTCGTGTTGTGAGTAGTCAACATTGACCACTTGAACTGAAATTCTTTGGTCATGGTCAGTAACATATGCATAGTTTGGTTGGTCACTGTGCATTATAGCCACACTGTGCCACTACATATTGAAGGTATTTGTACTTGCTAGTAGATAACTAGAATTAAGAAACCATTATCTTCCACTCTGACCATTTGTGACTCGTGTTATGAGTTGTCAAAGTTTACCACACATGGTGACATTCTTTGGTCATGGTCAGTGACATATGCCTACTTTGGTTGGTCATCGTGCATAGTATCCACACCGTGCCACAACTTACCGAAGGTCCTTGTGCTTGCTAGTTGATACCTGGTGTTCCCAAACCATTGTCGCCCCCTCTGACCATTTGTGACTCCTATTCTGAGTTGTCAACATTGACCAAACACAGCGGATTTCTTTGGTCAAAGGCAGTACATAGGCCTACTTTGGCCGGTCATTGTGCATGGTAGCCACACCATGCTTCTACTGATTGAAGGCCGCTCTAATTGCTAGTTGAAAACTGATATTCCCATACCATTGTTTCACCCTCTGACCATTTGTGACTCGTGTTATGGTTGGTGAACGTTGACCACCCATCTTGAAATTCTCTGGTCATGGTCAGTGACATATGCCTAGTTTGGTTCTTTGGTGTGCATATTAGCCACACCGTGCCACTATGTATTGACATTATCTGTCCTTTCTAGTCAATACATATGGTTCCCAAACCATTGTCTCTCCCTCTGACCATTTGTTACTCGTGTTTTGACTTGTCAATGTTGACAACACATGATGGACTTCTTCGGTCATAGTCAGTGATGTATGCATCCTTTGGATGGTCACTGTGCACGCTAACCACACCGTGCCACTACTTGTTGAAGGTCTTTCTACTTGCTAGTTGAAAACTAGTGTTCCCAACCCATTGTTTCCCTCTCGGACCATGTGTGACTCGTGTTAAGAGTTTTCAACGTTAACCACACACTGTGAAATTCTTCTGGTCATGGTTTGTGACATATGCCTACTTTGGTTTGTCATTGTAAGTGGTTAACTTGCCGTGTCACTATGTATTGACGGTCTTTGTGCTTTCTAGTTGATAGCTTGTCCTCCAAAACCATTGTTACCCCTCGGACTATCTGTGTCTCGTGTTGTGAGTAGTCAACATTGACCACATGAACTGAAATTCTTTGGTCATGGTCAGTAACATATGCATAGCTTGGTTGGTCACTGTGCATTATAGCCACACTGTGCCACTACATATTGAAGGTATTTGTACTTGCTAGTAGATAAGTAGAATTAAGAAACCATTATCTTCCACTCTGACCATTTTTGACTCGTGTTATGAGTTGTCAAAGTTTACCACACATGGTGACATTCTTTGGTCATGGTCAGTGACATATGCCTACTTTGGTTTGTGCATGGTATCCACACCGTGCCACAACTTATTGAAGGTCCTTGTGCTTGCAAGTTGATACCTGGTGTTCCCAACCCATTGTTTTCCCCTGTGATCATTTGTGACGCATATTATGAGTTGTCAACGTTGACCATACACAGCGGATTTCTTTGGTCAAAGGCAGTACATATGCCTACTTTGGTCGGTCATTGTGCATGGTAGCCACACCGTGCTACTACTCATTGAAGGTCGTGGTAATTGCTAGTTTAGAACTGATATTCCCAGACCATTGTTCCCCCATCTGACCATTTTTGACTCGTGTTATGGTTGGTGAACGTTGACCACCCATATTGAAATTCTTTGGTCATGGTCAGTAACATATGCCCAGTTTGGGTGTTTGGTGTGCATAGTAGCCACACCGTGCCACTACGTATTTAAGTTCTTTTTCTTTAATAGTCGATACATAGGGTTCCCAAACCATTGTCTCTCCCTCTGACTATTTGTGACTCGTTGTATGAGTTGTCAATGTTGACCATACATGGTGGACTTCTACGGTCATAGTCAGTGATGTATGCATCCTTTGGTTGGTCAATGTGCACGCTAGCCACACCGTGCCACTACTTGTTGAAGGTCTTTCTATTTTCTAGTTGATAACTAGTGTTCCCAACCCATTTTTTCCCCCTCTGACCATTTGTGACTCGTTTTATGAGTTTTCAACGTTGACCAAACACCGAAATTTGTTCTGTCATGGTTAGTGACATATGCCTACTTTGGGTTTTTACTGTACATGGTTACCACGCCGTGTCACTATGTATTGAAGGACTTTGTGCTTTCTAGTTGATAGCTAGTGTTCCCAAACCGTTGGTATCCCCCTTTGACTATCTGTGACTCGTGTTGTGAGTTGTCAACGTTGACCACATGAAGTGAAATTCGTTGGTCATGGTCAGTGACATATGCATACGTTGGTTGGTCACTGTGCATGGTAGCCACACTGTTCCACTACATATTGAAGGTATTTGTATTTGCTACTCGATAGCTAGTATTCACAAACCATTGTCTTCCACTCTGACCATTTGTGACTCGTGTTATGAGTTGTCAAAGCTTACCACACTTAGTGACATTATTTGGTCATGGTCAGTGACATATGCCTACTTTGGTTGGTCATCGTGCATGGTATCCACACCGTGCCACTACTTATTGAAGGTCCTTGTGCTTGCTATTTGATACCTTGTGTTCCCATACCATTGTCTCACCCTCTGACCATTTTTTACGCGTATTATGAGTATTCAACGTTGACCACACACAGTGGATCTCTTTGGTCAGAGGCAGTACATATGCCTACTTTGGTCGGTCATTGTGCATGGTAGCCACACCGTGCCACTACGTATTTAAGTTCTTTTTCTTTAATAGTCGATACATAGGGTTCCCAAACCATTGTCTCTCCCTCTGACCATTTGTGACTCGTGTTATGAGTTGTCAAAGCTTACCACACTTAGTGACATTATTTGGTCATGGTCAGTGACATATGCCTACTTTGGTTGGTCATCGTGCATGGTATCCACACCGTGCCACTACTTATTGAAGGTCCTTGTGCTTGCTATTTGATACCTTGTGTTCCCAAACCATTGTCTCACCCTCTGACCATTTTTTACGCGTATTATGAGTATTCAACGTTGACCACACACAGTGGATCTCTTTGGTCAAAGGCAGTACATATGCCTACTTTGGTCGGTCATTGTGCATGGTAGCCACACCGTGCTACTACTGATTGAAGTTTGTTGAACTTGCTAGTTGATAACTGATATTTCCATAGCATTGTTTCCCCCTCTGACCATTTGTGACTCGTGTTATGGTTGGTCAACGTTGACCACCCGTTTTGAAGTTCTTTGGTCATGGTCAGTGACATATGCCTCGTTTGGTTCTTTGGTGTGTATAGTAGCCACACCGTGCCACTACGTATGGAAGTTCTTTTTCGTTTCTAGTCAATACATAGGGTTCCCAAACCATTGTCTCTCCCTCTGACCATTTGTGACTCATGTTATTATTTGTCAATGTTGACCAGACATAGTGGACTTCTTCGGTCATAGTCAGTGATGTATGCATCCTTTGGCTGGCTACTGTGCACGCTAGCCACACCGTGCTACTACTTGTTGAAGGTATTTGTACTTTCCAGTTAATAACTAGTGTTTCCAACCCATTGTTTCCCCCTCTCACCATTTGTGACTCGTGTTATGAGTTTTCAATATTGACCACACACTGTGAAATACTTTTGGTCATGGTCGTTGACATATGCCTACTTTGGTTGGTCATTCTACATGGTTACCACGACGTATCACTACGTATTGACTGTCTTTGTGCTGTCTAGTTAATAGATAGTCTTCCCAAACCATTGTTCTCCCCTCTGACTATATATGACCCGTGTTGTGAGTTGTCAACATTGACCACATGAAGTGAAATTCCTTGGTCATGGTCAGTGACATATTCATACTTTGGTTGGTCACTGTGCATTGTAGCCACTCTGTGCCACTACATATTGAAACTATTTGTACTTGTTAGTAGATAACTAGTATTTAGAAACCATTGTCTTCCACTCTGGCCACTTGTGACTCGTGTTATGAGCTGTCAAAGTTTACCACACATGGTGACATTCTTTGGCCATGGCCAGTGACATATGCCTACTTTGGTTGGTCATCGTGCATGGTATCCACACGGTGCCTCAACGTATTGAAGATCATTGTACGTGCAAGTTGATATATGGTATTCCCAAACCATTGTTTTCCCCTCTGACCATTTGTGACTCATATTATGAGTTGTCAAAGTTGGCCACACACAGCGGATTTCTTTGGTCAAAGGCAGTACATATGCCTACTTTGGTCGGTCATTGTGCATGGTAGCCACACCATGCTACTACTCATTGAAGGTCGTTGTTATTGCTAGTTGAGAACTGATATTCCCAAACCATTGTTCCCCCCTCTGACCATTTGTGACTCGTGTTATGGTTGCTGAACGTTGACCACCCATATTGAAATTCTTTGGTCATGGTCAGTGACATATGCCTAGTTTGGGTGTTTGGTGTGCATAGTAGCCACACCGTGCCACTATGTATTGAAGTTCCTTTTCCTTTATAGTCGATACATAGGGTTCCCAAACCATTGTATCTCCCTCTGACTATTTGTGACTCGTGTTACGAGTTGTCAATGTTGACCATACATGGTGGACTTCTACGGTCATAGTCAGTGACGTATGCATCCTTTGGTTGGTCACTGTGCACGCTAGCCACACTGTGCCACTACTTTTTGAAGGTCTTTCTACTTGTTAGTTCATAACTAGTGTTTCAAACCCATTGTTTCCCCCTCTGACCATTTGTGACTCGTGTTATGAGTTTTCAACGTTGACCAAACACTGTGAAATTTGTTTGGTCATGGTTAGAGATATATGCCTACTTTGGGCTTTCACTGTACATGGTTACCACGCCGTGTCACTATGTATGGAAGGTCTTTGTGCTTTCTAGTTGATAGCTAGTGTTCCCAAACCATTGTTACGCCCCTCCGACTATCTGTGACTCGTGTTGTGAGTTGTCAACGTTGACCACATCAAGTGAAATTTGTTAGTCATGGTCAGGGACATATGCATACTTTGGTTGGTCACTGTGCATGGTAGCCACACTGTGCCACTACATATTGAAGGTATTTGTACTTTCTACTCGATAACTAGTATTCACAAACCATTGTCTTCCACTCTGACCATTTGTGACTCGTGTTATGAGTTGTCAAGGCTTACCACACTTAGTGACATTATTTGGTCATGGTCAGTGACATATGCCTACTTTGGTTGGTCATCGTGCATGGTATCCACACTGTGCCACTACTTATGGAAGGTCCTTGTGCTTTCTAGTTGATACCTGGTGTTCCCAAACGATCGTCTCACCGTCTGACAATTTTTGACTTGTATTATGAGTTGTCAATGTTGACCACACGCAGCGGATTTATTTGGTCAAAGGCAGTACATATGCCTACTTTGGTCGTTCATTGTGCATGGTAGCCACACCGTGCTACTACTCATGGAAGGTCGTTGTAATTGGTAGTTGAGAACTGAAATTTCCAGACCATTGTTCCCCCCTTTGACCGTTTGTGACTCGTGTTATGGTTGGTGAACGTTGACCACCCATGTTGAAATTCTTTGGTCATTGTCAGTGACATATGCCTAGTTTGGGTGTTTGGTGTGCATAGTAGCCACACCGTGCCACTACGTATTGAAGTTCTTTTTCCTTTCTAGTCGATACATAGGGTTCCCAAACCATTGTCTCTCCCTTTGACCATTTGTGACTCGTGTTATGAGTTTTCAACGTTGACCAAACACTGTGAAATTTGTTTGGTCATGGTTAGTGACATATGCCTACTTGGGTTTTCACTGTACATGGTTACCACGCCGTGTCACTATGTATTGAAGGTCTTCGTGCTTTCTAGTTGATAGCTATTGTTCCCAAACCATTGTTACCCCCCCTTTGACTATCTGTGAATCGTGTTGTGACTTGTCAACGTTGACCACATGAAGTGAAACACGTCGGTCATGGTCAGTGACATATGCATACGTTGGTTGGTCACTGTGCATGGTAGCCACACTATGCCACTACATATTGAAGGTATTTGTACTTGCTACTTGATAACTACTATTCACAAACCATTGTCTTCCACTATGACCATTTGTGACTCGTGTTATGAGTTGTCAAAGTTTACCACACTTAGTGACATTATGTGGTCATGGTCAGTGACATATGCCTACTTTGGTTGGTCATCGTGCATGGTATCCACACCGTGCTACTACTGATTCAAGGTCGTTGTACGTGCTAGTTGAGAACTGATATTCCCATAGCATTGTTTCCCCCTCTGACCGTTTGTGACTTGTGTTATGGTTGGTCAACGTTGACCACCCCCACTTAAATTTTTTGGTCATGGTTCGTGAAATATGCCTCGTTTGGTTGTTCGGTGTGCATAGTAGCCACATCGTGCCACTACGTATTGAAGTTCTTTGTTCTTTCTAGTCGATATATAGGGTTCCCAAACCATTGTCTCTCCCTTTGACCATTTGTGACTCGTGTTATTAGTTGTCAATGTTGACCACACATAGTGGACTTCTTCGGTCATAGTCAGTGAGGTATGCATCCTTTGGCTGGTCACTGTGCATGCTAGCCACACCGTGCCACTACCTGTTGAAGGTATTTGTACTTTCTAGTTGATATCTAGTGTTTCCAACCCATTGTTTCCCAATCTGACCATCTATGACTCGTGTTATGAGTTTTCAATGTTGACCACACACTGTGAAATTATTTTGGTCATGGTCGGTGACATATGCCTACTTTGGTTGGTCATTCTACGTGGTTACCACGATGTATCACTACTTATTGAGTGTCTTTGTGCTGTCCAGTTAATAGCTAGTCTTCCCCAGCCATTGTTGCCCCCTCTGATTATCTATGACCCGTGTTGTGAGTTGTCAACGTTGACCACATGAAGTGAAATTCCGTGGTCATGGTCAGAGACAAATTCATACTTTGGTTGGTCAGTGTGCATTGTAGCCACACTGTGCCACTACATATTGAAGGTATTTGTACTTGCTAGTAGATAACCATTATTTAGAAACCATTTTCTTCCACACTGACCATTTGTGACTCGTGTTATGAGTTGTCAAAGTTTACCACGTATGGTGACATTCTTTGATCATGTTCAGTGACATATGCCTACTTTGGTTGGTCATCGTGCATGGTATCCACACCTTGCCACAACTTATTCAAGGTCCTTGTGCTTGCTAGTTGATACCTGGTATTCCCAAACCATTGTTTTCCCCTGTGACCATTTGTGACTCATATTATGAGTTGTCAACGTTGACCACACACAGCAGATTTCTTTGGTCAAAGGCAGTACATATGCCTACTTTGGTCGGTCATTGTGCATGGTAGCCACACCGTGCTACTACTCATTGAAGGTCGTTGTACTTGCTAGTTGATAACTGATATTCCCAAAGCATTGTTTCCCCCTCTGACCGTTTGTGACTCGTGTTATGGTTGGTCAACGTTGACCACCCATATTGAAATTCTTTGGTCATGGTCAGTGACATATGCCTAGTTTGGGTGTTTGGTGTGCACAGTAGCCACACCGTGCCACTACGTATTGAAGTTAATTTTCCATTCTTGTCGATACATAGGGTTCCCAAACCATTGTTACCCCCCTTTGACTATCTGTGACTCGTGTTGTGAGTTGTCAATGTTGACCACATGAAGTGAAATTTGTCGATCAGGGTCAGTGACATATCCATACGTTGGTTGGTCACTGTGCATTGTAGCCACGCTGTGCCACTACATATTGAAGGTATTTGTACTCGCTACTCGATAACTAGTATTCAAAAACCATTGTCTTCCACTCTGACCATTTGTGACTCGTGTTATGAGTTTTCAAAGGTTACCACACTTAGTGACATTATTTGGTCATGGTCAGTGACATATGCCTACTTTGGTTTGTCATCGTGCATGGTATCCACACCGTGCCACTACGTACTGAAGTTCCTTGTGCTTGCTAGTTGATACCCGGTGTTTCCAAACCATTGTCTCACCCTCTGACCATTTTTGACTCGTATTATGAGTTGTCAACGTTGACCAGACAGAGCGGAATTCTTTGGTCAAAGGCAGTACATATGCCTACTTTGGTCGGTCATTGTGCATGGTAGCCACACCGTGCTAGTACTGATTGAAGGTCGTTGTACTTGCTAGTTGAGAACTGATATTCCCATAGCATTGTTTCCCCCTCTGACCGTTTGTGACTCGTGTTATGGTTGGTCAACGTTGACCACCCATATTGAAATTCTTTGGTCATGGTCAGTGACATATGCCTCGTTTGGTTGTTCGGTGTGCATAGTAGCCACACCGTGCCACTACGTATTGAAGCTATTTATTCTCTCTCGTCGATACATAGGGTTCCCAAACCATTGTCCCTCCCTCTGACCATTTGTGACTTGTGTTATTAGTTGTCAATGTTGACCACACATAGTGGACTTCTTCGGTCATAGTCATCGAGGTATGCATCCTTTGGCTGGTCACTGTGCACGCTAGCCACATCGTGCCACTACTTGTTGAAGGTATTTGTACTTTCTACTTGATAACTAGTGTTCGCAACCCATTGCTTCCCCCTCTGATCATTTGTGACTCGTGTTATGAGTTTTCAATGTTGACCACACACTGTAAAATTCTTTTGGTCATGTTCGGTGACATATGCCTACATTGGTTGGTCATTCTACATGGTTACCACGATGTATCACTACGTATTGAGAGTCTTTGTGCTTTCTAGTTGATAGCTAGTCTCCCCCAACCATTGTTATCCCCTCCGACTATCTATGAACTGTGTTGTGAGTTGTCAACGTTGACCACATGAAGTGAAATTCCTTCGTCATGGTCAGTGACATATTCATACTTTGGTTGGTCACTGTGCATTGTAGCCACACTGTGTCACTGCATATTGAAGGTGTTTGTACTTGCTAGTAGATAACTAGTATTTAGAAACCATTATCTTCCACTCTGACCATTTGTGACTCGTGTTATGAGTTGTCAAAGTTTACCACACACGGTGACATTCTTTGGTCATTGTCAGTGACATATGCCTACTTTGGTTGGTTATCGTGCATGGTATCCACACCGTGCCACAACTTATTGAAGGTCCTTGTGCTTGCTAGGTGATACCTGGTGTTCCCAAACCATTGTTTTCCCCTCTGACCATTTGTGACTCGTATTATGAGTTGTTAACGTTGACCACACAGAGCGGATTTCTTTTGTCAAAGGCAGTACATATGCCTATTTTGGTCGGTCATTGTGCATGGTAGCCACACCGTGCTACTACTCATTGAATATCGTTCTAATTGTTAGTTGAGAACTGATATTCCTACACCATTGTTCCCCCCTCTGACCGTTTGTGACTCGTGTTATGGTTGGTGAACGTTGACCACCCATATTGAAATTCTTTGGTCATGGTCAATGACATATGCCTAGTTTGGGTGTTTGGTGTGCATAGTAGCCACACCGTGCCACTACGTATTGAAGTTCTTTTTCCTTTCTAGTTGATACATAGGGTTGCCAAACCACTGTCTCTCCCTCTGACCATTTGTGTCTCTTGTTATGAGTTGTCAATGTTGACCATACATGGTGGACTTCTACGGTCATAGTCAGTGACGTATGCATCATTTGGTTGGTCAATATGTACGCTAGCCACACCGTGCCACTACGTGTTGAAGGTCTTTCTACTTGCTAGTTGATAACTAGTGTTCCTAACCCATTGTTTCCCCCTCTGAACATTTGTGACTTGTGTTATGAGTTTTCAACGTTGACCAAACACTGTGAAATTTGTTTGGTCATGGTTAGTGACATATGCTTACTTTGGGTTTTCACTGTACATGGTTACCATGCCGTGTCACTATGTATTGAATGTCTTTGTGCTTTCTAGTTGATAGCTAGTGTTCCCAACCCACTGGTATCCCCCTTTGACTATCTGTGACTCGTGTTGTGAGTTGTCAACGTTGACCACATGAAGTGAAATTCGTTGGGCATGACAAATTCGTTGGTCATGACATATGCATACGTTTGTTGGTCACTGTTCATGGTAGCCACGCTGTGCCACTACATATTGAAGGTATTTGTACTTGCTACTCAATAACTAGTATTCACAAACCATTATCTTCCACTCTTATCATTTTTTAATCGTGTTATGAGTTGTCAAAGTTTACCACACTTAGTGACATTAGTTGGTCATGGTCAGCGACATATGCCTACTTTGGTTGGTCATCGTGCATGGTATCCACACTGTGCCACTACTTATTGAAGGTCCTTGTGCTTGCTAATTGATACCTAGTGTTCCCAAACCATTTTCTCACCCTCTGACCATTTGTGACTCATATTATGTGTTGTCAACGTTGTCCACACACAGCGGATTTCTTTGGTCAAAGGCAGTACATATGCCTACTTTGGTCGGTCATTGTGCATGGTAGCCACACCGTGCTACTACTGATTGAAGGTCGTTGTACTTGCTAGTCGAGAACTGATATTCCCAGACCATTGTTTCCCCCTTCTGACCGTTTGTGACTCATGTTATGGTTGGTGAACGTTGACCACCCATATTCAAATTATTTGGTCATGGTCAGTGACATATGCCTCGTTTGGTTGTTTGGTGTGCATAGTAGCCACACCGTTCCACTACGTATTGAAGTTCTTTGTTCTTTCTAGACGAAACATAGAGTTCCCAAACCACTGTCTCTCCCTCTGACCATTTGTAACTCGTGGTATTAGTTGTCAATGTTGACCACACATAGTGGACTTCTTCGGTCATAGTCAGTGAGGTATGCATCATTTTACTGGTCACTGTGCACGCTAGCCACACTGTGCAATTACTTGTTGAAGGTATTTGTACTTTCTAGTTGATAACTCGTGTTTCCAACCCATTGTTTCCCCCTCTGACCATTTGTAACTATTGTTATGAGTTTTCAATGTTGACCACTCATTGTGAAATTCTTTTGGTCATGGTCGGTGACATATGCCTACTTTTGTTGGTTATTCTGCATGGTTACCACGCTGTATCACTATTTATTGAATGTTTTTGTGCTGTCTAGTTGATAGCTAGTCTTCCCAAACCATTGTTATCCCCTCTGAGTATCTATGACCCGTGTTGTGAGCTGTCAACGTTGACCACATGAAGTGAAATTCCTTGGTCATGGTCAGTGACATATTCATACTTTGGTTGGTTCTGTGCATTGTAGCTACACTGTGCCACTACATATTGAAGGTATTTGTACTTGCTAGTAGATAACTAGCATTTCGAAACCATTATCTTCCACTCTGACCATTTGTGACTCGTGTTTTGAGTTGTCAAAGTTTATCACACATGGTGACATTCTTTGGTCATGGTCAGTGACATATGCGTACTTTGGTTGGTCATCGTGCATGGTATCCACACTCTGACACAGCTTATTTAAGGTCCTTGTGCTTGCTAATTCATACCTGGTGTTCCCAAATCATTGTTTTCCCCTTTGACCATTTGTGACTTGTATTATGAGTTGTCAACGTGGACCACACACAGCGGATTTCTTTGGTCAAAGGCAGTAAATATGCATACTTTGGTCGATCATTGTGCATGGTAGCCACACCGTGCTACTGCTCATTGAAGGTCATTGTAATTGCTAGTTGAGAACTGAGATTCCCAGACCATTGTTCCCCCCCTCTGACCGTTTGTGACTCGTGTTATGGTTAGTGAACGTTGACCACCCATATTGAAATTCTTTGGTCATGGTCAGTGACATATGCCTAGTTTGGGTGTTTGGTGTGCATAGTAGCCACACCGTGCCACTATGTATTGAAGTTCTTTTTTCTTTCTAGTCAATACATAGGATTCCCAAACGATTGTCTCTCCCTCTGACTATTTGTGACTCGTGTTATGAGTTGTAAGTGTTGACCATACATGGTGGACTTCTACGGTCATAGACAGTGACGTATGCATCATTTGGTTGGTCACTGTGCACGCTAGCCACACCGTGCCACTGCATGTTGAAGGTCTTTCTACTTGCTAGTTGATAACTAGTATTCCTAACTTATTGTTTCCCCCTCTGACCATTTGTGACTCGTGTTATGAGTTGTCAACGTTGACCAAACACTGTGAAATTTGTTTGGTCATGGTTAGTGACATATACCTACTTTGGGTTTTCACTACATATGGTTTCCACGCCGTGTCACTATGTATTGAAGGTCTTTGTGCTTTCTAGTTGATAGCTAGTGTTCCCATACCATATGTATCCCCCTTTGACTACCTGTGACTCGTGTTGTGAGATGTCAACGTTGACCTCATGAAGTGGAAATCGTTGGTCATGGTCAGTGACATATTTATACTTTGGTTGGTCACTGTGCATTGTAGCCACACTGTGCCACTACATATTGAAGGTATTTGTACTTGCTAGTAGATAACTAGTATTGAGAAACCATTATCTTCCACTCTGACCATTTGTCACTCAAGTTATGAGTTGTCAAAGTTTACCACACATGGTGACATTCTTTGGTCATGGTCAGGGACATATGCCTACTTTGGTAGGTCATACCGTGCCACTTCTTGTTGAAGGTATTTGCACTTGCTAGTCAATTAATAGCAAATGTTTTCTCCCTTTGACACCAGGTCGGTTTTTGTTGATTTGTTGTGCGTAGGTTCCCTCACTAGAATACTCCCTCCCACCCCCCTAGAGGGATGTTCCGTGGACGACCTGGAGGACAGATTTGCGACCGCATTATGAAACCCCCCTACCCCCCCACAGCTTAGGCTCGAAGATATAGTTGAGGTATAACAACACGGCCGCCCCCCCCCCACCCCCCCAGGTCGCGAGCCTATTCTATATTGCGCGTACAAGGATTCAAACCCAGGACCTACTGCTGCAAAATCTAACTCTATAAGCACCAAGCCAACTCACATGGTGTTCATATGATGTCCAACTGATGTTATAGGAGTTCCTATGGGTAGAGGACATAAAATAATGGGGTGGAAGATTAGAGGATAGTTTTCAAAAGTATGAATAGTAACAAAGTAAGTTTAATCGTAAACAATTGACGCGGGCGGAATTTTTAAATTTTGAAACTTCCAGCTTGAATAACTTCTCCACCGTTGCTCCGATTAACCAGCCGTAAGAAGGGAAGTTGACTACACACAGTGAGGTTCTTTTTATAATGTTCAGTGACACAAGAATACTTTGGTTGGTCAGTAAGCATGGTAGCCAAACCGTGCCACTACTTATCGAAGGTCTTTGTACTTGCTAGTCGATACTGAGTATTCCCAAACGATTGTTTCTCCCTCTGCCCATTT